>QANT01001333.1:0-33382 GCA_003254885.1 Purshia tridentata | reverse complement strand
GGGTGCCTCCCTCCCTCCCTCTCCTTCCATACATTTTTGAAAATTTCTTCAGTTTGATTCGCAACATATATTTTGTTAGTGTGAGAGAGTGGGAGAGAATGTAGATGCTATTGTTTTACACATCATAATGTAGAAAAGAGGGAATAAGTTGCTTGCATGCACATGAACAAGACAGAATAAGCATGCCCCATGAATTCCATAGACCATTGATTAGGAAGTGATTTTGGTTCTAATTTCTTTTTTCTGCAGGGGACCAATGCCTGGCTGTCGAGGCAAAGTTGTTCTTCCTTTTGAAGAAAATGGATCCTCAAAAATTGGGGTTAGATTTGAGAAATCGATACTAGATGGCAATGATCTTGGTGGTCTTTGTGAAGAAGATCATGGCTTTTTTTGTTCTGGTGATTTTCTGATATCTTTATGATTTTTCTTTGGCTTTGTTTTATTGCTGTATTCTTGTGTTTATAATTGATGCTTATTATGCAGCTAATAGTTTATGTCACTTAGATGTTCCTGGAGCTGAAGATATTGAAAAGCTTGCTATTAGTGAACTTCTTGAGGTACTCATCGCTTTTACTGGACCAAGATAGTTGCTGTTCTTCTTATCAGAAAAAAAAAAAAAATATAGTTGCTGTTCTGGTATTAAAATCTAAAGCACCCTTGTGCAGGTTGCATCAGATGAGAGTAAAAGTCTCCCTTTGATATTGTTTGTGAAAGATATAGAAAAGGCAATGGCAGGTAACTCGGATGCATATACCATCTTAAAGAATAAGTTTGAGAATTTGCCGGAGAAAGTTGTAATAATTGGCTCCCATACCCAGTTGGACAATCGTAAGGAGAAGGTAAGAGGTTGAGGATTTTGTTCAGTTAGCTTATTTTAAACTATGTTTTCAGTTTGACATTGAACTATATTTCATGTTTTCCAGTCCCATCCCGGTGGTCTTTTGTTTACGAAGTTCGGTTTCAGCCAAACAGCTTTGCTTGATCTTGCTTTTCCGGTATGCCAGTTGCCATTATCTTTTTTTTTCCTTGGTTGTTTATGGGCATGTATGATTGGGTGTTGCTGCCTATTGCTAATGTTCTTTTTGTTTGCTATATCATCATCTGTGATCATGTTAATTTTGATTTTAGACCTTCCTAAATGTGTGATGGAATGCATGAATTTCTAGGCTGTAGTACATCCCTGGTTATGTTGTGTTTGAAACTATTTTATCTATTTTTATTGACAAATTGTTGTTTGCTAATTTACTGGTGGTGTTAAGGATAACCTTGGTGGTAGGCTGCCTGATAGGAGCAAAGAAACCCCTAAAACCATGAAGCAGCTTAGTAGGATTTTCCCCAACAAGGTGACAATACAGCTGCCTCAGGTAATGCACCCTTTTCTTATATGTGTATTGTTCTGTTTGTTATTTGCTTGAATGAAGTAATATTTTCATCTTCCCTTGTAGGATGAAGCCTTACTTTCGGATTGGAAGCAGCAGTTGGAACGTGATGTTGAAACTTTGAAAGCACAGTCAAATATTGTTAGCATTCGCTCAGTGAGTGCATCTGATCACATTTTTTATTTTTTCTTTATCCTGGTGGTGGTTCTGTCAAGAAAATATGTTTTTAAATGTACATTTTGCCATTCAAACTCTGGACTGTTTTTGACACTCATGGTATATGTAAGGTTTCTCCGGTTTCTCCTGTACGCTATTTATAAATATCCACACGCGCACAAACACCATTTTGCGCACTCATTCAAAAATATACATGTGAAGATTGAAGCAGATGTTCTTTGTAACATGCATCTGCATGTGATAATTCAGTTCTCTGATGATATATCTTAGCATTTTAGTGTATATTTTTTCGTTTTACCGTTTACTATTCTAGTTCTTGATATTTACAAAAGGCATAATGATTTCAGGTTCTGAACCGTATTGCTCTGGATTGCCCTGAGCTTGAAAGTCTGTGCATTAAAGATCTAGCGCTTACAAATGAAAGTTCGTATTCTTGAACTCTAATCTTGTAGTGCTCAATACTTTGCAGATAATATTGATAGAGACATTCACTTGTGCTATTAATTTGTATAATCTTATTTTATTTTTTGATAGGTGTTGAGAAAGTAGTAGGATGGGCATTAAGTTACCACTTTATGCATTGTTCTGAGGCGTCAGTTAAAGATGACAAACTTGTTATTTCTACTGAAAGGTTGTACTATTTTTCAGTGTAGTATAGTTTAAATGTGCTGTCTATTCTATTTTTTGCTAATGACTGTCTTGATGCTTTTTATGTTGCAGTCTTAAGTATGGACTGAATATTCTACAAGGCATTCAAAGTGAAAACAAGAGCATGAAGAAATCACTGAAGGTTTGTTGATTAGTTTCTTTGGTGCCTCTATATATTTTTTGCTACTCTGTTTCTGAAGAAGAAATACAAGTTAAACTCTTATAATAAACAATTATACTGTGTTTCATAGTGCGCTTCACTTCATGTGTTTGCAGGATGTGGTCACTGGAAATGAATTTGAGAAAAAACTTCTTGCTGATGTTATTCCGCCGAGCGACATTGGGGTTACTTTTGATGACATTGGAGCCTTAGAAAACGTGAAGGACACTCTGAAGGAGTTGGTGATGCTTCCTCTTCAGAGGCCGGAATTGTTTAGCAAAGGACAACTGACTAAGGTTAAAGCAGTGAAATTCTTTTCATATGCCTGTGTGTTTTCTCCCCTGTGGAAAGTAAAACAGTTCTTTACTGGTGTTTCTCTTTCGTGGTTGCTTTCTGATTATTGTTACTCTTTCTACAGCCTTGCAAAGGAATATTGCTGTTTGGTCCTCCGGGTACTGGAAAAACTATGCTTGCAAAGGCTGTTGCAACTGAAGCTGGTGCAAACTTTATTAATATATCAATGTCGAGTATTACTTCAAAGGTAATTTTGCATATTATTTGGTTGGATGTTTATTTTGTGAGACCTCTCGACTTCATATTGACCCACTTAAATTTTTGTTGCAGTGGTTTGGGGAAGGAGAGAAGTATGTGAAAGCACTGTTCTCCTTAGCTAGTAAAATTGCTCCTAGTGTTATTTTTGTTGATGAGGTTTGTGTGACATGCCTATATATTTGTGCTATGTTCAAGGATCTTTTTATTTTACTTCTCTTTCTTGAGCTTTCTCAATTGGAAAATGCTATTTATACAAAGAGTTTTTCAAAAGCTGTTCTACAAGCTGACATGGCGGATGAGATGGCATGCCTCACATATTAGACTACACCTGGGTATTTAGCAGGCCACAGGTGGATATTGAACTGGCATTGCCTTGCAAGATGCCCTGTTAGTTTATATGACAGTTTTGGCAAAACCCTTTTTGCCTCTAGTTCCACTCAGTTTTCTTCTCATGAAAATTATTCTTATTAATGGCTACCGTTGTAGGTTGACAGCATGTTAGGAAGACGTGAAAATCCTGGGGAACATGAGGCTATGCGTAAAATGAAAAATGAGTTCATGGTTAACTGGGATGGTTTGCGTACAAAGGATAAAGAACGCGTATTAGTACTTGCTGCTACTAATAGGCCTTTTGACCTTGATGAGGCTGTTATTAGGAGGCTTCCAAGGAGGTAAAGTTGTATGTTTTTCTTTACTTCATCTGTTCTATATCAAATGTAATTATCACTGACTTTCTATTTACAATATTATAACTATGTGCAGATTGATGGTTAACTTGCCAGATGCCCCAAACAGAGAAAAAATATTGAGAGTTATTGTAGCCAAAGAAGATTTGAAACCTGATGTTGACTTGGAAGCAGTTGCAAATATGACTGAAGGGTATTCTGGGAGTGACTTAAAGGTTGACTATTAACTTTTCATAGAACCATCCTCGTCTCTGTGAAATGTATTTTCTTTTTTTTATGTAATAGATTGTCCTCTTTTCTTTGGTGGTTTCAGAATCTCTGTGTTACGGCAGCTCATCGCCCCATTAGGGAAATTTTAGAGAGAGAAAAAAAGGTTGGTATTATTACCCTTATCAATTTCTTCATTGCTTGTTTTCCCATTGTTTTTATTTGAAGCCTGCATCAAGTTTTTGAACTGCATAAGAAGCTCATGTTGAGTTGTGTAACAATTCTGATAACCAGTAAATTCTTGCCAATTTGTCGGGTCTATGTTCAGTGAAAGTTGAATTTCCTTGATTTTTTGAACTTCACATAGTTGAAACTGGTGTGTTTGGTTATAAATCTTTGTTTCTCCACTTATCTCAGGAGAGAAGTTTAGCTTTGGTGGAGAACAGACCTTTACCTGGGTTGTATTGCAGTGCCGACATTCGTCCTTTAAAGATGGAGGATTTTAAACATGCGCACGAGCAGGTATTGTGGTGACTGATACATGAAAGTGGTGAATAAATATAAACTTTTTTTAGTTATCTTGGCGTTTTCCTTGCTTAAAAATTGAGTTGAATGCAGGTTTGTGCAAGTGTGTCATCGGAATCAACAAATATGAATGAGCTCCTCCAATGGAACGACCTATATGGAGAAGGTGGATCAAGAAAGAAGAAATCTCTGAGCTATTTTATGTAGAGGAGGTATTTTTTGTGTATAGGAATCCTTGTTTTGTTCATTCTTCTTTGTCCAGCTGAAATGCATGGCAAGATGGGACCTACAATATTCATGGAAATCCTATTGCAGGTCCTCTTACCATTTGTATGATATATATAGGTTTTTTTCCCCTCCCCTTTTTAATTTATATATAACATCGGTTAGGAATGTCGTTTCTCAATTACCAATTAGCCTTCTATTTTTCATGCTCTGGGGCTTTTTGCCTGTACATACTAATTGATTAATGGACAAGCTTTTGCATTTCCATTTGTAGCATTAAAATAAACAACGTTTGAATGAAATGATACAAATTTTATTATTCTCCGCCAAGCGAAGCCAATCGCTTCCCACGCTCCCCTCCAAGATAACGCTATCTTTGCCTCTACTTTCTACACGTGATGATTTTATTTTTAAAGGATAGGATAGCTGCATTTTTCATGCAATAGTTTTAGTTTTATCAGAAAAGTTGGTAATAATTGAAGCAAGGAATTTCCGAATTTCAACAAAAAAGAAATATATTGAGGCAAAATCTGTAAGTCGGGTCTGCGTTTTGGTTTTGGTTCTGGTTCGAGTAGGGGTAGGGCTTGGGAAGGAAAATTCTATATGCACCAAGAGAATTGATAGACAAAACATCCAACTTCATTTCTCTCTCTCTCTCTCTCCTCTTTCCCCGACACCACCCTGTTTTTGTGTCTTCTCTCCTCTACCTCAACGGTGGTTGGTTACCCAGAAAATGACCAATGAGCCTTTTATTTTTATGAATGAAGTTGGTGTGGCTCAATGGGCATTGGGCTTGAAAATAATGTTAAAAGTTTTGTCTACGAATGAACTCGGCCTGGCCCAATGATCTATTGACTTTTAAATTATGGGTGGCGGTGTTTGACAAACTCGACACGATTGAATTGAATAATGAGTTGAATCATTGAATCTTGATTCTTACCCACGGTTTGGGGGTGCTTAAATGTGTTGTGAGCCAGTGACTCAGCATTGCTCTGCCTTTGCCACCTCCATTCCTCTGAAATCTGGATAGAATTGAAGCACAAAATTCAATACCAAATTGAACCACCGCACAGAAGCGCATCTTAGCCCCATGGAACTCATGTCTCATTCTTCCTCCTTTCTCCTCCCTTCGATCCCGCCGTCTCTTACCTACGCACTTGTGGTGCTTAATCAGAGCCTTCCGAGATTCGCCCCCCTGCTATGGAAGCACGGTACTTATCCTACACCTTCTTTTTGTTTTCCTTTTGTTTTGCAGTTTTTAATTTGTTTCTCTGAGCTTTTTGTGCTGCGTGTTTGTTTAGAGCAGCACAACTGCGCTTGTGTGCGGATGGAGGTGCGAATCGCGTCTACGATGACATGCCTCTTCTATTGCCTCACGAAAATTCCTTAGATGTTCGAACGAGGTTCTTGTTTTATCTTTATTTATACTTCTGTGTGTCATGTTTTGATTGGTTCAATTCTTTGGCTATTGGTTGGCTTCAATTTTATTTATTTTTTAATTGGAGCAATCTCTGCTTGCTTACTTAATTTTTTATAGTCTGAAGTTTGGCAGCACCTGACTCAGTAAATTTAGCGATTTGTTCACATATTGAATAAATTAGATGGTTCGCCGTTGGTGAGTTGTGATATTTGTGGCAGGTACACACCTGATGTTATTAAAGGCGACATGGATTCGATTCGGAAGGATGTCTTGGAATTTTATTCTAGTTTGGTACGTGAGTCCAAATGAACGTCAATCTGGCAAACTTGGATAACTGATTGATGAGGTTGTCCTTGGAGTTATGTGTAAAATTTGATTTGCATACATTTGGTGGTCTCTCAGGATGTCTTTGCTTGGTATTTGAATGCAGGGAACCGAGGTAGTTGATGAATCGCATGATCAGGACACCACTGATCTACACAAGTGTGTATCCTATATATGTGACTGGGCAACAAACCTAGACAAATCTAACGTAAATTGCATATTCTAATCACTTCAAAATTCTTTTTGTGTCTTCTGCTTTTAGTTAAAATTGCCATTGCTAAACATTTTCCTTGCCACTTATTTGGAATTGAGTAGTCAATTTAGTTTTTGGTGGTATTGAAATCTTGCTAAGTTGGCTGTACATGAGTTGATTTTCTTCTCAATGTATTGCCAGCTTTGCATTCTGGTTGCTGGAGCACTTGGTGGACGGTTTGACCACGAGATTGGAAACATCAATGTCTTGTGTCGATTCTCCACCATTCGAATAATCCTTTTGTCTGATGATTCCCTCATCCACCTTCTTCCAAGTACGCACCGCCATGAAATCGACATCCAATCTTCCGTTGAAGGCCCTCACTGCGGACTCATCCCCATTGGAAAGCCATCTAGAAGTACTACAACCACTGGGCTCCAATGGGATCTTGGTGAGTATTTCTCAATGGCATAAGGCTGGTTTTGTAGTTGGACAATTCGTCATTGGAGTCCAACTCACGCTTTACTCTTTTCCTTTGCAGTTGAAACAGAGATGATGTTTGGTGGTTTAATAAGTACCTCAAATATTGTCAAAGGAGAGAAAATAACAGTGCAATCTGATTCAGATCTGTTGTGGACTATTAACTTAAAGAAGATGCAGCTTATTTAAAGCATCTCTTTTATGTCGAAACATGTCGGATTTCTTGGCGCCAAAGTGTGTTTATTTTACTTAATAAAATGTCAAAAGAGCATCTCCAAAAGACTAGCAAAATCACTCTTCAAATTCACATTTGATGACCCATGTGTCAATTTGAAGAGTGATATATGCTACTTGAATTTTTTACTCTCTAAAAGACTCTTCTAATTTTAAATTTTTGTATCTATTAAACCAATTAATATTTGAAGAGAGGAGAGAGGGTCTTAGATTTGAAGAGAGAAATGGAATTGTCAATTCAATATTTATTTTGAAGGGCCTCTTGGAGTCTAAAATACTCTTCTATCTCTTCAAAAAATGAAGAATTTTTCATTTGAAGAGTCTTTTGGAGATACCAATGAGATGGAAAAAGTTCAGTTGGAAATGTATGTATTACAGAGGTATTGGTATTCCCCATGATGATTAGTTACAGGGAATGATGTGTTGTACAACCTCTTATGATGCCAACCACATCCTGCAAAATATTGCCTGCGTTCACTTGTCGGCAAATGTTACCCTTACTCAATAACCTCTTTCTAGGGCAGCTCAACTGTGGAATGACTGTTACCGTTTTTTATCCAAAAATAAAAATTGAATTGGGTTTATTTCCGTACATATTTGTTATTTTTTCGTCCCTATAATTTCATTATATTACCACAAAAATGAACTGAAATTAAAATAACCAAAGTGATAGCAAATTGAAATTACAATCACGAAAATGACAAAATAGGAATAAAGGTGAAAATTTTGTCAAACTACCATTTGTGTACTTTCCTCTGTTGGCCTTTATACAAAATCTCAAGACTGTGACTTTAGCTTCCCCCAATGCAAATACCGTCACCGCCTTAACGGTTCCGGCTCTGTTTTGGCGGCAAAATCCCAAAGGTTTAGGGATTTTGGACTAGATTTCCCAATTTACATTTTTTTATTCAATTCAAAAAAACTTTGTTAGTTCTACTCAGAATCGTATCATTCCGGTGCAATTCCATTCAGAACAGTGCCATATTCATGAGCTACAGTGCGTGGTTCATGAATTAGGGTTCCAATGGCAGAAGCAACAACTTCATCCGATTCTCCGACTATAAAACCCATTATCAAGAGCGTGGTGCACAGAATCTGCTCCGGCCAAGTCATTCTCGACCTCTCGGCTGCCGTGAAAGAATTGGTCGAGAACAGCCTCGACTCCGGCGCCACCAGCATCGAAATCGCTCTCAAAGACTACGGCAAAGAGTGGTTCCAAGTCATCGACAATGGCTCTGGCATTTCGCCCAGCAACTTCAACGTCCTCGCGCTCAAGCACCACACGTCGAAACTCGCCGGTTTCCCTGACCTCCAGTCTCTGACCACGTTCGGCTTCCGAGGCGAGGCCTTGAGTTCTCTGTGTGCTTTGGGGAACTTGACCGTGGAAACCAGGACGAAGAACGAGCCGGTCGCCACGCACTTGACTTTTGACCATTCGGGTTCGTTGGTTGCCGAAAAGAAGACGGCACGGCAGGTCGGTACTACCGTTACTGTGAAGAATTTGTTCTCGAATTTACCGGTGCGTTGCAAGGAGTTTAGTCGCAACATTCGGAAGGAGTACGGAAAGCTTGTTTCCTTAATGAATGTATGTGAATCTTAACACATTGTTTTGTTTGAGTTGGATTTATGTTAATCATAATTTATATAATTAGCGTGATGTGTGAATTTTAGGCCTATGCCCTTATTGCGAAAGGAGTTCGGTTAGTGTGCACGAATGCTGCCGGTAAAAATGCAAAGTCTGTGGTGCTTAAAACTCAAGGAAGTGGTTCCCTTAAAGATAACATTGTCACACTGTTTGGGATGAGCACGTTCAATTGCTTAGAACCTCTGAGCATATGTGTATCTGAAAGTTGTAAGGTTGATGGTTTCCTTTCCAAGTCTGGACAGGGTTGTGGACGCAACATGGGCGATAGGCAGTTCTTTTATGTGAATGGTCGGCCGGTGGATATGCCTAAAGTCACCAAGCTTGTGAATGAGTTGTATAGAGGAGCAAACTCCCAGCAGCATCCCATTGCAATAATGAATTTTACAGTTCCAACAACGGCATGTGATGTCAATGTAACTCCTGATAAAAGGAAAGTGTTCTTTTCTGATGAAAGCTCATTGCTGGTTGCTCTAAGGGAGGGTTTGCAGCAGATGTATTCTTCAAGCAATGTTCGGTACTCTGTTAATAAAGTTGAGGAGCCTACTAAAGAAGCAGGTAGGTCTGAGTTGTATTCTCCTCGTCAAGGGTCTCATATGTTTCGGAAACAATCATATACAGATGATGCTGATTCGGAAGAAGTGTGCATTGCCACCCCAGATGGTTTGCAGCAGATAAATTCTCCAAGTAATGCTCGCTACCCTGTTAATAAAGTTGAAGAGCCTGCTAAGGATGCAGACAGGTCTGAGTTGCGTTTTCCTCAGCAAAGGTCTTATATGTGTCTGAAGCAATCATCTAAGGATGACGCTGTTCCTGAAGAAATTCTTGATGAGGATCACATTATGGAGGATGATGATCCTCTGAAAGCTGTTGAAACTGACTCTGAGTGCACTCATGATGTAGAAGGGTCAAGCCATAAAAATTCAATGGGCAAGGACTTCGCTCTAAGAGTTCACACCACTAAGAAGGTTGATAGCAGTATGCAATTAACTAAGCATCTCAGTAGTATGACAACTGATCAAACTCGTTCCCTTTCTAGAGGGGTGGAAAATGGAATTGCTACAGGAGATTCATGTAGTCGTTCAATCTGTGTTCAGTCATCCCTTAACAAATTTGTAACAGTAAATAAAAGAAAGCATGACAATATCACTACAATGCTGTCTGAAATGCCTGTCCTTAGGAACCAAACTCTTCATTCTGAATCCAAGAATGACACTTTTGATTTGCATGCTGCTGGTTCAAAATTCCCAGTTCACCAGGTTGATGATTCTGGTAATTATGCGGAAGTTGATGAGAGTGAGCCATCCAAGTATCTTAAAACAGACAAGATCCTCAATAAAGTTAGAGGTCCAATTTCTTCTGGAGGAAACACTAAAGATGAAGAACCTGGGGAGGTAAGAGGGGTTGTACTCAATTTTCTAAACTTGTATGCTTTGAGCTGAACCGGTACAATACTCACAAGTTTCTCTGTAGTGAAATTAAATTATTGAAAGCTGAGGAATGTCTGATGTCTTGTGGCCCTAGGTTTTTAACATTATGACCTTTTGTGATATAAATTTTCAAGGTTATTTTACACCTTTACAGTAAAGATTTGTCTTGGAGATGACAGAAAGCACTATAATTTGTGAACTTTGGCATATATGTATAAAAGAATTAGAAAAAATGTAGGAAAATAATCAAGGAGCATCTACTATGAATATGATGCAGAGTTTCTTAACATGTTCTGCTGCTCTAGGAGCAATATGTTAGGCATGTAGTTTGAAATCACTAAAGCAATGAACACTTTAGGTCAGTTGCTTTTAGTTCATCTTTAAGGCGGAATCAATTGTGTAATATCTTCATCGGGATATGGTTGTGGATGACATTTCTTGTAAGATTTGCAAAAATAACCTCCTTATTAGTCCCTCTTTAAAACCATGATAATGACTGAAATAGTTATAGACGCCTTTCAATTTTGTCGCTCCCAACTGAATTTTAAACTTTGTGGTGTCCAACTGACCATGTCATTACAGGATTTACAGGTTAAAGAGAAACCAGTGCCTCTTGCTAATATGGCATCAACTGCTTCACCTCGCATGGATTCGATAATTTTGTCTGAGGATCTTCCAGCTTCAGCTCCATCACCTTCTTCTTGTATACTGTCAGATACTCCAAACCCTTCTTCTGGTCTTATGATGTGTTCCACCTTGAAATTTAGTGTTCAAGACCTAAAGACAAGGTGGCAGCAGAGGTTGTCTAGATTGCAGTCGAGCATTCCTGGTGGAGTAAAAGCACAAAGGTTTTTAGAGTTGTAACCATTGAAGTAGGGCAAAGTATTGTTGCATTCTATTTCTGTTGGAATTGATCTTAATGGTCACAGCAGGTGCTTTGCTGCTGCAACACTGGAGCTTTCTCAACCAGAAAATGAGGAGCGGAAAGCAAGGGCTTTAGCTGCAGCTACTACTGAGTTGGAAAGACTTTTTAGAAAGGAAGACTTCGGTAGAATGAAGGTTGTTGTTTGCATTAACTCATCCTTTGTGCACTTCTTTACTATTACTAAAATCAGGTTTCTTGACTGGATGACATGATCATTTCCATTTTTTTTTCATTCTATTTTTCCTTCATGCATTCATGAAATTTCTAACAAAATTTAATCTATGCATGCGTGGAACTTCTGATTATGTTTAGTTGGTACTGACCTCCACTTTCTTCCCAATTCTTAGGTAATTGGGCAATTCAATCTTGGCTTCATCATTGGGAAGTTAGATCAAGATTTATTTATAGTGGATCAGGTATTTTTCATCCATGCTTGTGGATTAGTTTAATGTTGGGTGATGTATTCTTGTTAATTCTTCTCTCTTCAAAATTTTGCACTGCATTTACATATATACTTAATTGAAAAGTGGTACCTGATACAGTCATTTCCGTTTCCAGCATGCAGCTGATGAGAAGTACAATTTTGAGCGTTTGTCACAATCTACCATCTTAAACCAACAGCCTTTGCTTCGGTGAGTCATTTTTTTAATCCCTCTATTGGACATATCCTTATCCCTCGGAATGTAGGATCTTTGTTGCAGTGTGCTAAATTACTGAATAGTGACAAGTACAAGAACCTTTATTTACTCCATATCTGCTAAACCTTGTCAGAAACTTCACTCTAAGAAGAGTCTCTTATGAGCCACCTAATATCTAGTGTATGACACTGTAAATATGGGTGTTTAGCAGCATCACATTATTGAAGTTTCAACTGGAAAATGCTTTTGATTCCTTATTCAGTTCCAATTTTTTTGGAATTCACACCTGTTATTATTTTTGAAGTCACTTGGTGGGATAAGGAAAATCAATCTGTACATATGTTCACATTTTTAGCTGAAAAGTTTGGATCGAAATTAGTTGATGTCATTCAAAGTAGGTGGTTCCGTTCACTTCATAACTGGGTTTCCTGTGGGCATGGCATGTTTGAGCTGGTGTAATTCAACTAGTATGTCAAACCTTTACTTCATTTTTATTGTGTGGCTAGCAGAGAACCTGTTCACCTTCTCAGAATTTTTTGACATTGGACACTGTTATGTCCTGCCATTCTAGAAGCAAATTCAGATCTTGTAAGTGTTGTCTAATATGGAAACTAATACAGGCCCTTGGCCGTTTGTTATTCTTTCCAAAAACTGTTTTTTGTTTTCATTAATTATAAATATGGATGAAATAAGGAAGACAATTTTCAAAAACACTTTTTGAATAGAATACCAAACAATAGTAATTTAAATGAGGTTAAGTATAAAGAGGTGCTTAGAAAAGAACGCAAGGTTCTTCCTTGCTTGTTTTCTCCTTGCAATAGCCTTTTCTTTTACGTTCATTCTGTTTTTTTGTTCTGCTTATCAAGTTGTGAAAGCTTATTTACACATTTGAGTATGTAGGCCATTGAGGTTGGAGTTATCTCCTGAAGAGGAAGTAGTTGCGTCAATGCACATAGACACAATCAGGTGCAAACTCTTTCTGGCTATTTTCTTTCATAAACATATTTATTCATTAACAAAAAGTTTTATTGTTCCATCTTAGGAAAAATGGATTTTCTTTGGAAGAGGATCCACATGCTTCACCTGGGCACCATTTTAAATTGAAAGCTGTCCCATTCAGTAAAAACATAACTTTTGGAGTTGAAGGTACCGCTTGTTTTAAAATATTCCATGTTGATAAACTGGAGATTTATAAACTTAACAGTCTCCGTGAATTTATATTCACAATGTTTAATTTGAGAGTCTAGGCATGACTAACCGCCAAAAAGTGCAACTAATATCTGCATGTGAATGTCCATGTCCATAATATTCTGCCTAATCACACTATGCATAAAATGTTGGCCTTCTATAAAAGCAACGTCACCTTCATAAAATGGTGGGCGCAATACATTAATTATTATTGTTTGTTTAAACAGATGTTAAAGATCTGATCTCCACCCTTGCTGATAGTCATGGGGAATGCTCAATCATTGGTAGTTATAAGATGGACACTGTTGATTCTGTTTGCCCATCCCGAGTTCGTGCAATGCTAGCATCGCGTGCATGCAGATCATCTGTTATGATTGGAGATCCCCTTGGAAGAAATGAGATGCAGAAGGTAATACTCTCTCTCTCTCTCTCTCTGTCTCTGTGGATAAGTTATCCTTGCGAATAGGTTTGAAATGGTTACATATTCTGACTTAATCGAGTGTTCCAGATTCTTAAGCATTTGGCAGGTCTGAAGTCTCCTTGGAATTGCCCGCATGGCAGGCCCACTATGCGCCATTTGGTTGACTTGAAAAGCATACACAGAAGTTCGGAAGAAGACGATGATGCAGACTGTTGATGGATCTTTCCCTAACCTGATGGTCACCTAACTTATTTTGTACCCAATCTCACAAGTTGATGATAACAGTTGCCTTCTCTTGAATATATTAATATCAGGGGATGGGACTCTTGGTCCTCTTTCAACTATTGATTTCCCCTGTAGTGTTTAACTGAACTAAAGCTTGAGGGACTGGAATATTTATCTTCTGTGCGGGCATGCACGCATTCAGTTTTGATGCTGGAATCTATATCAAACTGTCGTCTGCCATTTTGGCATTTGATAGTTCCACATTCAGAATTTGGACTTTTTTATCGCCCTTCTTTATTCAAATTTCTAATCCGTTTTCTGTCCCACTTTGTTTTATTTCTTCTTTTTTTTTCCCCCTTCAGAACGAATTGTTCGCTTGGGTTCTGTCTCAACTCCCAACTTACAAATTAAGCTTTAAAGTTAAAAACGGTTACTCTTCAATATAAATTGATACAATTAACAAATTAATAGTTGCATTTTGATACGAAAAGCTTCTTGCTCCTGGAGTTGCATTAATAAGCAAAAATTTGGCCACTTTTTTTCCCCCAAAGATTTTTCAGTTTGAAAAGCTTAAAACTTAAAAGAGGGCGACTGAGAAATTCTTTTTTTATTCAATATTCCCTTTTGAATAATATTATAAACTTTAAATATTAAGAAAAAGTTTGAGAATGGGAAGACCAAGCCAAATAAAATTAAAAAAAAAAAAATAGATTTCCCACCAAAACCAAAAAGAAAAAATATTTAACTCTCTACGGAGTACAGAATTTTTGTTTTACAGAAATCCAATTAAAAAAGCTTTTTAACCCTCAAGGGGTCGACGAAGTGAAGGCCATTGCTCCCTCTTTTAACCTGTACAAAAGACCGCTCGATACCCATCGAGAGAGAGACGCAAAGAGCTCCAAGCAAAACCGCGAGAAGCTTGGTTCTTCTTCGCGATCCAAGTCGATATACTGGTAATTCTCATCACTCTTCCGCTGGCTATGGTTTTCTTGCCTTTTCTTTCGGCTGACGACAATGTTTTTGAAATTCCGAACTAACTTTCTTAGGGTTTTCGTTTCCTTCTGAAATTCATTATCTGATGTTGTTACAGGTTTACTTGCGTGTTAATTTTGGCTGCTTTCTGTGCGCTAAAAGATGGTATGTTTTCCTCTCAAATTTTTTGCTTTAGCGTCTGTTTGGTTTCTCAGACTTTGGAAGAAACCAAACGGAAATAACTATGCGATTTGTCTTTAAAGATGAAACCTAACAATTTCTAGGGGTTTTTTTTTTTTTTTTTTTTTTTTTTTTTTNTTTTTTTTTTTTTTTTTGCTTTACCTTTTGTTATTGAAATTTTCAGTGTGTTTTGGTTGACTCTATAAATTTTCACTTTTGCAGCTTCCTCTTTCTCTGCTGAAGACTGCCCAAGGGCACCCCATGGTAAGATCTTGAGCCTCTTTTGTGGTAGTTCTGGACTCAAAATCACTATTTAGTGTACCATCATTTTTTGGATTTGTTATCCAATAAGATTTATAATTTGAAAGTTTTTGTATGTATAACAGTTGGTAGAACTGAAAAATGGGGAGACGTACAATGGCCATTTGGTCAACTGTGATACTTGGATGAACATCCATCTTCGAGAAGTCATTTGTACTTCCAAGGTAAGTCATTTTCTTATGGAACTTGAAAAAAAATAATATTATTCTTGTATAATTTCCTCATAAGTTTATTGGAATATGGTGTAGGATGGAGATAGGTTTTGGAGAATGCCTGAATGCTACATCCGTGGCAATACAATTAAGTATCTTAGAGTTCCTGATGAGGTATGCTTCTTTTTTTTGGTCTGATCATGAGGTATGCTTCAGGTTTTCTATGCTATTTTGTCTTTAGTAAAGGAATGCAGCTGAAGATTTTATATTCATAACCAAACTTGTAATGGTTTGCCCATGTTGTTCAGTCATGATAGTAAAGCCTGAAAAGAATTTCCTGTATGCTTTGTAAGGGGAGGCATATGTACCTTTATAATGTTGAGAGGAGGCGCACTTGTTAGGAACTACTTTTGTTTAATTGCTTCTATTTATGGAAAATGAAAATACATGCCTTTGGATTCGATTTGTTAATTTTGTATTAGCTTCCTTTAATAAATTGGTTCCATAGTCTTAAGTTGCATTAGGAGTTCTCATTTAAGCATTCTTCTTGGTTTATTTGTTCGGATATCATTTGTATACTTTAGGAGGCCTATTGGACTAATCTTCTGCTCTTGCCTTTGAATTACAGGTGATTGACAAAGTTCAGGAAGAAAGCAAGACCCGTTCAGGTATACTGAACATTTTCTAATGTAGTGATTGGGTAACTTATCTGGATAATTATTTTGCAAATTGGGAAGGTAGATCTTTTTATTGGTTGTGCCTGGGCTTATTGTTTGTGCCTACCCTGAACATTGGACACATATTTATATTTTTTTATACATATGGATAATGCTTTATACATTGAGATATGTAGAATTGCTCTAATTTTGTGTGTTTCGATAAACTTCTCCAGATAGGAAACCACCTGGAGTTGGGCGCGGAAGAGGAAGAGGAGGTAGGGAGGACGGTCCTGGTGGACGACAACCAAAAGGCATTGGACGTGGCCTAGATGATGGTGGTGCTAAGGGTGCTGGCGGACGAGGCAGAGGTGGACCAGGTGGAAAGCCTGGTGGAAACAGAGGTAAACTCATTTTTCCATAACCCCCTTTTCATCTTCAAGGATGAAGAGATTCTTCGATTGATATTGCATAGAAAGCGTGCCTTTCATTTTCTAAGAGAAAGCAAAGTGTTTAAATAAGTAGATTCCATAAAGCTTATATGCTTTAATCACCGTTACAATTCAAAAAAGAACATGCATATTGACGATATTGTATCTTTTTCTGGCATAACTACTTTACATTTTGATTGTATCCTACACGTTTTTATTCAGCATATACAACTATTAAGACATAATCGTGTGATGAGCTAAATTCTGCAGTGATGATAGATAGCTTAAAAGTTAATAAAATACGAATCTTTTGGCCAAAAAAAATAAAATAAAATACAAATCTATAGTGACAAAATGCTTACCATGATGGTTTTTGTGTCAGGAGGGGGACGAGGCCGGGCTTGATTCACATTACAATGTGAAACAACTTAGATGGGCAAGTTGCTACTTTTAAAGGCATTTTTGGCTCAATGCATATGTGAAATTTCTGGGTTTTCTAGTTGTGACATTGTTTCTTCCCATTATGGTAATGCAATTTAGTTGGAATGGTTCTTTTCGGTCCAGTTGTAGCCAATGTTATCACTGAAATGTATTTGGCTTTCCTCTGTTGGGTTGCAAGTTTTATGTTGACAATGTATCCATATTTTGCAGTTTTCACTTGTGACTTGATTTTGCGTGTGGGATAAATATTCTCTGACAGAGGAGTTACAAATCCAACAATGTCGTCAAAGTCTTGACCAAATGGATTAATGATATATATATAATGCATAATATATTTGTTATGACACAAATTTATATGAAATGATGGCTGAAGAAGTGCAGGAAGAAGGTGCCCAACATTTATATGATATTGGGTATAGAACTATAGATAGAAGTTTCCAAGAACTTGGTGATGAACCTGTCCAAAGATGGGCCTAATCTTCAAAAGGATTACTGGACAGAGGCACATGATTCATTAAGTGGGCTGTGGGTCATGGGCTTAGAATAGGCTAAATCCAATGTCGCTCAGTAAATGCAGTGACATGTGACAAATTGACTTATCAAATAATGCATACATTTATATATCTTATCTAAAGCGGACTACAAACTTTAATAAGTGAAACCATCAATTTTTTTAAATTTTTTTTCTTATGAAAAGTTTACGAACTTGCAATGAGGCACAAGGCCATAACCGTCAAATTAATTGATGAAGGAGATTTGTTAAATAAATATGGTGAACATAGTAGCGCGTTTTTCTTAAAAATTCAAAATACACATATCTGAAGTTAAATGGTTATGGAAACAATGAATAATCATCGACAATTTGCAAGCCACACTAGTGAAAAACTAGTAGTATTTTATTATTAATTGTATTTTGCTCGAGGTTTTAACTTGAAATTATATAAATGTGAGTTTATACCTACCCTTTCTCAGTTTTCATCTTCAAATCATATTGTATTGTGATTTTATTCAAGGAGCATTATCCCCTTATTGTATAACCCAAACATTCTATTCTTATATAAAGAAAAAATTAATATTGCTAGTTGTCAAAAAAAAAAAAATGATGGTCGTTAGTTAGTGGTCAGTCACTTGGTAATTTGTTATTACCTAACGCGTTCAGGGGCAGAATAGGGTTTTCATTGCTGACCTTCACTCCCCTGAAAAAGCACTCATCATCATTCATTACGTACATACCAACGCTGCAGTCTGCAGCAAACAGAGAGCTAAAGCGCTCATAATCTCACCAGTCACACCGCCTTTGAAACCCTAAACTAAAAGTTCATCATCTTCACCCTCACGCCTCTCTCTCGGTTAATCTTGTCACAAAAAGGTAATATATAACTAAAAACACCCACTTCACTACCTATTTTACTATACATTTTCTTCTTCTCCAAGTTGATTCAGCAACATTGTGCTTAGTTTGCACTAATTTTGGTGAATATCAATTGTTTGCAGTTGTTATTTTTAGCTTCAATATGTCTCTCTTAGACTTATACCGTAACTATGCTTGTATTGAATGTTGCTAGGCTCATTTATTCTTTTGGGTTGATAATGTACGTGGGTTAGCATGAAAATATGAAAATGGGTCTTAAACCCACCCAGGAACTGGGAGCATCCTTAATCCATATCTGTATGTATACGCTTGTTACTTCCTTGGGTTCCATTGGATTTTATGTCATTATTCTATTGTCAGTAGCAAACCACAGTTTTGTTTGTCATGTATAGGAGTAGCATTCCGCCATTTAGATCTTTATATTTCTCTTGGAGTTCACTGCAAATTTTATGTTCTTTTAATTCTTGTAACATTGTAGTTATGAAGTCTCTTTGTTTGTGTTTATTTAAGGCTGAAGATATTTCTCCTCTGGTTCATATGGAAGGACAGAGTAACTACAACGACCCCATTGATATGCAATTCATGGCATTGAGTTTGGGTGGGAATGCTGTCAATGATGTCTCTCACACGCCTGGAGATGATCCAATTCCAAACCAACAAGTAATCATGGCTGCTGAAATTAGGCTTTACATAGAAATAGCTCTTCTAACTATAAATAGCGAAATTCAAACCTTTACACAGATTAAGTTCATCTTATCATTTTGTGCCTTTTCTATTAATTTTTTCTTGGGTTCAAATATTTGGTGACTTGGTCTATCTTTGATCAAATTGTTTGCTTAATTAAATGCTCTACGACAAAATGAGAAGTTTACCAATAGAAACACAAATGCTCTATTTTATGAATTGTTGTCTTTTATACTTTTTTGTATTTGGTTATATTAGCAGGGGAAGAAGGATTTCTTAGAGTATCTCAAATTCGTCCAGGAAAATCTTAAGAAGTTACTTGAACATGCTGAAAGGAAATTTTTCTTGGATCCTGGTAATGCACTATGACAATCAAAACACACAATTTCTTATATATATCGTGGTATATTTACTCTTAATAGTACAGAGTTATTATGTTGAACATCTCAAGTCACTTGTCAAGCAACTGTCCTACTTTTGTTCAAAACTATGATGTCAATGATGAAAATCATTCCTTCAGATGCATGAGTGGTTTCGATATTAAAGACTTTTTGTAAAAGGGACAAATTTGTAATGCACTAATACGTTTTCAATTTTATTATTCTTAAGAGGCTGCGAAGAAGAAAGAACTTCATGAGCTGAGGCTGGAGAGCGAAAGATTCCGTAATGTAGTAAGTTCTTCGTGCAGTATTTATTGTGTCGAGCATATATATTTCTTTGCCACCTGTCCCCAACTACCATATTTTTTTTTTTGTAATGGACCTTTCTGAGAGTAGGCTGTGGTATAGATTTTCCCAATTCTTGAAGGATGTTGAATTTTTAGTTCAATAAAGCATAGCTAGTATCCGCCTCATTCCAAATCAATGTATGGTTTCTGTTTGTTGATGGAGTTTAACTTGTACACTTATCTTTTGTGTATTATCATTGTCAACGTTCTTTCAAGGACAAACAAATTTTACTATTGAAGTATACTCAAGAATGAGAGATGTCAGGGATAAAAAATCTTTTGGTGTGGACTTGAATAGAGTATTGCTCAACAATAAAATGATTAAGAAAAGAAAAAAGTTGTAAATTAAAAAATGTATTTTTGAGAAAATGAGTAGGATAATATAGCAACTGTGACCCATTTTATTTGCAATCCACACAATATAGCAAGTGTCTTCACTGGGGTCTTGCACATTATTTGCTTGTAACTGTCCCCTTTTTTTTCCCTTTTTTTTTTTTTTTTTTTTTTTNTTTTTTTTTTTTTTTCTGATGATGCATTGCAGGTAAAAAACAAATATGGTGATGAATTTGCCAGCAAGTTTTTTGCTGCGGTCGAGGAACAAATGACCACAAAAGTAGATTGCTCCGTCGAGGTTTGTGCTGGAAACCTTTCTATGCATTTCGGCTGCGTCAGCAAACCACAGTAATGCATCCGAACCATTTCTCATAGAACTTATGCTTTCTTTTAGTTTTCCGATGCTTCAGAAAGTAGAGAACTTGAAGATCATGAAAGAAGTGTGCAAGAACTAAAAGAGGCTTGCAAAAAAGAAGTTCTTAAAATTCAAGAACATGATAAAACTATTATGGTAATTTCTGTGCATAATTCTTTTTTAAAATTGACGTATATCAGGGGCTGATCTTTTTGTATTGTAGGAATTAAAAGCTCGCTTGGATAAACAATACCTCCAACTTGCAGAACAAGAGGCCAATTCGAAAAAACTAGATGACATCATTATGGTAATTCCTTTGTACTCACTCTCTTTTAAAATTGGCTATATATTAGGGGTACGAGAAAAACTTCGGTGGTGAGCTGCTTGCCACCTCACTATGCTGAGTGGCAAGACCATCCACTAAAACTTACCACTTGTTCAATTCTTATTATAATTATTCATTTATATTTTATATTTTAATTCTTATTTTTAGTCTTCATTATAATTAATGTCCACCTTCATATTCATCGAATGGCTCATATCATTTCACTCATTTCATGACTCATTTTCATTTTTCACCCCCAGTCCCTGAAAGCCCAATCTTCAAGAAAGTTGCTGAAAACCCCATCATCAAGAACACAGAGAAGAGGAGGTAGGGAGGACGGTGCTGGTGGACGACAACCAAAAGGCATTGAACGTGGCCTAAATGATTGTGGTGCTAAGGGTGCTGGCGGACAAGGCAGCAGTGGACCAGTTGGAGAGGTTGGTAGAAACAGAGGTAAACTCATTTTTCCATAACCCACTTTTCATCCTCAAGGATGAAGAGATTTTTCGATTGCTGTTGCATAGAAGTGTACCTTTTTTTGATTTGTTTTTCCATGTTCTAAAAGAAAGCACAGTGTTCAAATAAGTAGATTCCATAAAGCACGTATGCTTTAAGCACTGTTACAATTCCAAAAAGAACAACATGCATATTGATGATATTGTATCTTTTTCTGGCATCACCATTGAACATCATGATGGTTTTTGTGTCAGGTGGAGGACGAGGACGAGGCTGGGAGAAGAGAAGAGGAGGTAGGGAGGACGGTGCTGGTGGACGACAACCAAAAGGCATTGAACGTGGCCTAGATGATGGTGGTGCTAAGGGTGCTGGCGGACAAGGCAGCAGTGGACCAGTTGGAGAGCCTGGTAGAAACAGAGGTAAACTCATTTTTCCATAACCCACTTTTCATCCTCAAGGATGAAGAGATTTTTCGATTGCTGTTGCATAGAAGTGTACCTTTTTTTGATTTGTTTTTCCATGTTCTAAAAGAAAGCACAGTGTTCAAATAAGTAGATTCCATAAAGCACGTATGCTTTAAGCACCGTTACAATTCCAAAAAGAACAACATGCATATTGATGATATTGTATCTTTTTCTGGCATCACCATTGAACATCATGATGGTTTTTGTGTCAGGTGGAGGACGAGGATGAGGCCGGGCTTGATTCACCTTTTATTGACAATGTCTATTCTGCGTATTTATTATTGATGTTCTTCCATCTGGACTAACTGGAACACAGTAAACAAATTTCTTTTTTATTAATGTTCAATGTTTTAAATTCGTTTAAAATGTTTGAAGCAATATATATCTGGATTAATTTTGAGGTTACTAATTTCAGGGATAAATTTTTTTTTTTAGTGGATTGGTTTGAGTAACATCTGTATATGTTCTCATGAATGATGTATGTGCAGGTAGCCAACTTAGATTAGATTGACAAAATGGCTTAAAGTTGAGCAGAATGAAATGCTAATATTTGTTAGCCTAATTGATTCCTCTGAAACATCTGGGGTTTATTAAATTTTATGGGATCTGAAGAAGGAAAGAAGAAGAAAAAGGGGGTGCCAATTGATAACCCACATCTTCTCTTCTAAATTCCATACTTTTCTTTATTTTTTTCGTTTTTGCCCTTTCCAAAATCCCATTGATAAAGAAGAATTTGGCTTGATATTTATGCATTACTCAATCCCTTCAGAGTCTTAGACCTTATGGCCCCACATGAAGGCCCATTCATCTTCTTCTTATGTTTAGAGTTATTTGAATGGTTTTCTAAATCCTAAAGAGATTTTTCAAAGTTGAGAGGAATAATTTCCTGATCATTTATTCATCTCCAAATCTGGAGGTATAGATAGCAGTTTACAATCACAAAGTCTCAGTTATTCAATAACTTCAACCCAAATAGCTACTAACTACAACCTACCATATTAATGCAAAGAGTAAATTAGCAAATTTGGTCCATCAACTTATTGTTCACTTTGTCTAGGTTTGATCCACAAATTATTTGACATTTGTCATTTTAATCCATTCTGTTAAAATGTTATAAACAAATCTATAAAAGGGCAAAATGGTCAATTTAATCTCCTGCTTTTCAATTTTTCTTTTTAATTTCTTAACTTTTAACTTATCAAATTTCAACCAAATTCATCAAGTAACATCTTAACTATAATAATTTCTAGTTAGAAGTAGAAAATTTATAGTTACAAAAATTAAACAGTCCCATTGCTAGTAGGGTTGATGCCTTTTTGTCTTGCGGGTCTTTGGTGATCTCAAAACCAGTTCGCTTGACATCCAAGACCGATTTAGCTCTGGAGAATCGTCTGATAACCAGCAACATAAGCGGCCATCTTCACCACCAGTCCATCCAAAAATGCCTTGTCCTTGGCCTTGGATCGACCCACCAGGCATGTTTGACATAGGCAACACGCTTCGAACAATACCGGTATGGCCACCTCCAAGAACTGCTTCAGGGGAACCTACAGCTCCCGTCCCTTTATTACTTACAGGGAAGTAGCCAACAGTGCCAGTATTAGTGCCACCAATCACCCATAATCGGTCTGCTTCTCTTGAGTAGTGGCAATCAACAAAATAATCAACCTGCACAAGGATTGTTACTTGACTTGGTTAAAAATACAGGAAAAATGCCGAAATGGTCCAAAACACTACTTTGGTTCCGAAATACTTTCGACAGCCAGAAAATACATATCATCCATATTAATGGCCTGTAAGATACATTTTAAGAGAATAATATCAAAGCTTCAATGGATCTGGTCACATAATTAATTGAGCTGAATCTGTTGAAGAGACAACAACTTACATCATCTTGAGTCCAGCTGTCAGAAGCCAAAGAACGAGCATCCTGGAAATTTGTTTGACTTGCATCTTTCCAGTCCCAGATACTACATGAGCAATATCAGTTACAAGTTAGGGCCAAAGGAGAGTAAAATATAAGCAGCACATACAAATCTTAGCAATCAAATATGAGGACAGAGCTGTTCAAAGCTCTTAACTTCAAGCCTGTTTGCCTATTCCTTCTAACTAGTGTGGCAGATGCAAATCATTATATATACCACCATGATTATGAGACTAACAAATAGAATTCATGCAGAGTCTGATGATTGTAAAAGCATGATCAATTGATAGAAAAAAGGTACCTTATGGTTTCAATATGGGTCAAACACCAAAGCTTTTGATATGTCTCTCCAAAAAACCCCACCTTCCCGATTGAAGTGTCCACATTAAGCACCTAGATTATTAAAAAGGTAAATTTGACAAAGTTATCATGACAAGCTTAAAAGAATAGTTCCAGATAACATGTAAATTTTAAAAATTTTAAACTTTTAAAACTTGAACTTACTGACTCCAGATGATCATCATCATTGATATTACCATCTGTATCAAATATACATATCAATCCGTCCACAGAAGCAGAAAGAAGCTTGCTTTGATGATCAGGAATGAAGTGAACCTATTGAAAATCATATAAGCACAATCTTTATAATGGAATTCGGTGAAAGAAAAAGTTTCCATAGCAACTACAGCTAAACTACCCATTGTATGTTACAATATCCAGATGCCAATACTAAATTCACACTTGCAGATTATTAAGATTCTATATGAAAAATAGTGTCATTGCTTGAACCCATGGATAATGACGTCTGATAAGGATATGGATGAAATAAATATGGTTTAACATGAATATATATACAAATGCACATGCATAAGAACCAAACCTGGGTAACATCTTCCACATGAGAGTCCTCCAGACAGGCTACTTGTTTATTGTTCCTCCAATCCCAGATAAGTATCTGAGTATAATAAGTCAAAAAGTAAGAGGGAGAAGATATAGCATCTGTCAATAAGCAGGGATAAAGAACTACAAGCACAATACGTAGAATTAAAATAATTTTACATTACATCAGTTTTAGCAGTCTAAAGAATGGATGTGAAACACTAATACATTATCGACTAAAATTTTGCCCCAGAATTAACACACACTCTTCCTTAGTTCCTTCAATATCCACAAAATGGTGGAAGCGTCCTTTATAGGCACAAGACTATTTCATAGACAGTATGACGAACATAAAACTAGAAAATAAGGACTTGTATTAAATTCTTTAATTAACACCGAATGTGATTAAAGCCGTTCTAAGAAATGCAGCACCTGAGATTGACATCCTGCGGCAAGAAGATTATTAGCTGATCCTCCAAACGAGAAGCTGAAAATCTCTTTAGAAGGACCAGTACAAAAAGATGACACCTGCAGCATTGACAATCAAACAAACCAAAGTTACAAATTAAGGAACAGGTTTCAAGATACAGGTAAGTGTATGCAATTGAAGAAGCCAACCTCTTGGAATGTGCGCGTGTCCCAAGCTCTAATGGTTCCATCAGAGGAACAAGAGTGCAAGACATGTGGGGTTGATGGACCAGAGAAAGAGATGTGGTTGATAGTTGCAGAGTGGCCCTTGCACTCTCCATAGTACTGACCCGTCACTGGTGAGTACAACTTCACTGCGTTGGTTGACAGCGACACCGCCATTGCCGTCCAGTCATCCCTTCCACCAAAAACCCACAAAAATTCAACCTCCATGAAAATATTATAAAGCCAATTTCAATAGGATCCGTTTGGTTTCCAAGAAAATGTAAGAACTTGACAGAAATCGACGTTCTTAGCCCCCTTGACCAAAAGTGAAGTGCGAGCTGCACCACCCAATTGAAACGTTGAAGTGTTTGTTTGTGGGGTTCATCATCAGATTCGATAATTCATTTCTGTGATATGAATCAAAATTTTATTGGAAACCAACAGAAAGAGAAGGAATGTGTTTAAAACGAGAAGCTAAAAACAAAAGGAACCTACTTGGGGACAATTTGGAAAACGTAGTCATCCCCGAAGTTTGTTTGGATAGAGTTTTTGAGTCCGAAACGCTTGAACGAGTTCGGATTGGTCAGAGGTTGTTCCTCCACATCCATGTCCGTGGCTTCCATCTCCCTCTCCCTCTCCCTCTCCCTCTCTCTCGCGGCTAAACCAACATTCTTTGAGGTTTAGGGTTTTTGTTCCTCGAAGATGAGGTCAGCCAAGTCATCTCCAGTCAACCAACCATGTATCACCATGTCATGTCATTTTTCCGTTCATCCATCAAGCAGAAACTTTTTACTGCTATTTAGTATTATTAATCCAAATATGTTTTCCGCCACTCCTTGGTCCTTTCCTTACTAATTTATCTGTGTTATAAATAAGTGTATTATGATTTTTGACAATATTATGGCAAAAGACATAACCAAGGTTTGGGGACTGAGCTGCTGGGTTTATATTTTGTGTGCTTTCTTTTTGGATTTTGTCGTCTTTTTAAGTTATTTCATTTTCAATTTGATCAAGGGTAGAAATTTATAGGAAGTAAGAAAAGAGAATTATGAATAAAAGCTCTCTATGAATTATCAGTAACATTAAGGAGGTAAACAGATCCATAAACTCAAGGGGCGAAAAGAAGAGGAATTGACTATGAATAAAAGGCATAGTTCACTCCATAAAATAAATAACTCATAAAAGTACAACATCAGTAATCTTCATTTCGCTAACATGATTTGACGAACAGGATTGCTTCACACACGGTTAGATCAAACCGACACCCACACCCAGTAACTAAGGCACAAAACCATGAAGAAGCATATGGTTCCCTGCGTCAATAGCACCAAATCATGTGTTTGCTGCAGCTTCCTTTTTCTCTTCCAAAGGATTAGCTTCAATCTTACCACCATCCTCCTCTTCTCCTGGCTTCGACACTTCTTGCTCTGCGATAACAAGACAAGTTAAACAGTTAAGCTAACATTTTATTCTGTTTCATCTAACACATGCAAATATTTGTAACATCACACATGGGACAGATTGAATCAATTTTATATGCATCGCCAGTACACATGTATAGCAGTTCCCTGACCACTCTAAGGTAACAATTCAAGAACTCGTTCAATAATTGTGCAAAGTAGTTTTCAACCAACACCTTTTTCCTTTTCATCCCTTCTGGTCAAGGCACACTCCAAGAATTTTTAACCTCAGAATCAGAAACCATGCTCCTAATGAGAAAGTTGGACCCCAGAAACATGCCCCAGCCTCCCCCCAACCACCACTCCTAGACACTGAAAATCTTAGGAATGTCCAAGTAGAGACTTCAGATTAAGTTAATGGTTTGTTTACCTTCATCACTATCGTCAAAGTCACCCATTGCATCATCGCCTCCCATGCCACCAAATTTCTGCAGAATACAGTAAAGAGTTAAAACAACAGACTGACTCTGGGAAAAAAATTAGGAAAATAAAAAAATTTCATAAGCTAGTATATACTAACCGAGAAATCCATGCCTCCCAAATCCAAGTCTGCAGGAGCCCCTGGTCCTGATCAGAACAAGTGGTAATTTAATTAATTACAAGAAACATGTAAGCTTTGTCAAATTAAACAATGTGAATCAATGTGCATACCAGTATCCTCGTCTTCATCCACCCATTTGTCCCAATCTACTTTGACATAATGTGGTGTCTTTCCATCTCCTCGCAATAGCTTATTCCACCAAACTTTCTCTGCCTTCTCCACGATACAGAAGATACTCCTCACTCCAACATTTATTTTGCTTTCCTATATGACACAAAAATCATACAACATTAAAACATGACAATTTGAAAGAATATATCAGTTATTATGATTATATAAGCAAATCCTTACCTCCACATCAACCTTATCAAAAAGGTCCAGTTTCAGTTCATAATGGTGGTTCTCTGCACCAGCACTAGCAGAGAAGGTGAAAATTCCATCGGGTTCAAGTTTAACCTTGGCGTCCTTTGCATCAGGCAAAAGCACTGTAATGAAAACCTTGTCCACCCTTTGGGCCCACTTCACCTCAGGATGACGACTGCAAACATTGAAGCATTTTAACACAAAATAGTTCAAATATGCACCAATATCAACCAAAGGATGGAAAATTTGTGAAAAGCAAATTTTCTCACATCTCCATAATCATTAGCTCATAGGAAGTACATTGAAAAGGACACCAAAAGGAATGCAGTACATTCTATAAGTTTCAAAGTGACAAGAAAAAATGAAAGGACGAGTACTGCTTGACTTGGTGAAGAATACAAGATAAATAAAAATAAAAAAAATCAAAGGTGGCATCGTTCACAAAAAAAAAAAAAAAAAAGGGATCGAAGGCAAAAATTAGGGACGAAAAAAAAGAGAGACCCAATTTAGCTAACTATAGAATATTTTCATTTTCTTGAACCAAAATCAAATTCTATGCTTTTTTATGAACAACCATAAAGGATTTAATAAATATTAAACATAAACAACCAAGTTCACAAGTATACAGTAAATAGAGAGTAAACAGAGCCCACCGAAAATTTTCATTTTCTTAAACCAAAATTACATTTCTATGCTTTATTCTCAACAACCAAACAGGATTTAGTAATATCACCAAATGAGCAAGTATATAGTAATAGAGAGAAAAAAAGATTTAAGAAAGAACATATGAAATCGAATACGAGAAGAAAAACAATTGCAGGAATGTAACGAGGGATGAAATCAGAGGGCCAAAAGCAGAAGAATCGAACAAAGTCGAAGAGAAGAAGAGCTTACCTCATATTTTGCTGGAAAGAGAAAACAAGTGTAAAACCCTAGAAGCTCGAAGTAAAGCAGAGCAAAGAACCTTTATGAGTTTGTGAGTTGTAACCTACTGACCTTCGCCAATTCTTTGCTTGTGAGTTATACGGCCTTTTACGGGAGCTTCCTAAAGACTAAAGTGACTACTTGAAGCTTCTAGACTTCGTCTCGTTTCTTGTTTTCAGCCCAGGCCCATAATTCCATAATTGCACAATATTCAAAGCCCAATAGTTTCGGGCCAACACTTTCAGCCCATTAGGCTCATTCGCCAGAGGTTTGGTTTAGGTGCTGGTACGTTGTTGTTTTGGGTCGGAGTCTTTTGGCCATGCAAATTATATACATTTTAATGGAAGAAGAAATTAAATTATGAATAATAAGTATTTTTCAGATGATAAGGGACATCACATGTTGGCAACACTAGAATATAAATATAATAATATTCAAATGCTATATTGTTTCTCTAAAGAAACGGCAAGTCTTAAATAAATATTCAAAATGTTAAAGAAAAAAAGAAGAAGGTAATATGTGGATTTTTTTTAACTGTGATCATAATGATTGGAGTCTTGGATAGGCAAGTTGCTTAGGTGTTAAGCCCTTGAGTGTAACCACTATATTCATTATTCAATGGTCGATTTTGTCGAAGCACTAGCCCATAAACACATGGGACCAGATTGGTAGGTAAAATGTTAATAATAATCATTAATTTATGGGATTGGTTGTTATTAATGTTATTAGAGGAGATCAAATTGTGAATAGAAATTTCACTAAACTAGCTAGCTAACTGCTACTTGGTTATGTTAATGAACTGATGATAGTGGTTATAAGTAATAAGTTAATAAACTGTCTACAATGAGAAAAATTAGAAACACTTCAATTTCTTATATATCTAGGTGGATAACTTGTAAATAAACTTAAATAAAATTCTCAAAACAAAACAAGCAATGAGATCGGGCTAAGTTAGTGTATGAAACTATTTCATGTGCATCTATATTGCCGGTCCATGAAAAATTAATTCAAGATTGTGTATAATCTTAATATTATAAATAAATTGTGTATTATTTTATATTTTATAATATAAATAGAAAACGAGTTTATATTTATAAAATATAGTATTAATAAAAATACTGGTGGAACGTTCATAATCAGTTTCTGAATTATGTATAAACGAACATGAGAGTGGGTGACTCGTAATAAATGCAAATGAAGATATTCTTATGCAAAAAAATTGGAAAGGCATTTTGAACAATATACAGGGTATGCTATTAATGTATACTGTATAGAGAGGCAGGAAGCCATTAATGATCGATCTCTCTCAACTCTCACATTAATTGAGTAGAATCATGAGTACTCTGAATAACAGGAGCTGATGTAGGTAGGCTATAAACAAATCAAGTATGCATGCATATATGTAAATGTACAGGTTTACCTTAACAGTGCTACTTCTGAAACAGACTTCGCATAGGCCTTGATTTATATCCGTCAAAATTATATATATATATATACACTAGTATGTAATATCTAAAGATATGAGATAATGGATGATAGCTGGCTATTACTTTTGTCATTTGCTAATTGATACAGTGATACTTCAAATTTCATATGGTCCGAGTTTTTCAAACCATGCACGCATCTTTAACAACCTACTCTTATTTTCTTCTTCTGTTTTTCTCAACCTTCTGTATCAGCTGATGTCAGCTGTGACGCACTCAATTATGATCATATTGGACCTTTTTGTATGGGACAGATAAGTACTAATCATAATGTCTGCCTTTTGTGATTGACTGATTGGAGAGGCAACCATAATGTACTACTACTACGCTACTAAAATTATATATGTATATATTTTTCTTTAAATAAATAAATACCTGATTCGTGAACAATATTGATTCATTACATGGATCGATCCCAAAGGACCCAAAACTATCAATTAAATATTGTCCTGTCTTCTTCTTTTTGGGTCGGAAATATAATTGTCTTTGGTTCGAAAAAAAGCACAGTAATAAAGGTATAAAACGGATCTAGCTAGGCCCGGCTTGCCGCCCGTGCGTCATATATTGTATAATTAGAAGGATTAATAAGGCAATGAGTTAACAAATAATTTAAAACAAATAAAATTAGGAGGTTTACTTTAATTAAGAAGGCAATGAGTTTCTTGGTTTACAAGGCAAAGGCAACGAGGTCACATTATTTATTTTTCCATTTGATTTGAGTAATACTGATTATGATATCAGCCTATAAGTTTATAATACATTGCACATGTTTTTGACCCAGTAACCCAAATAATCACAGTGATCCCCCATTGTGTGATGTGATGATGATTGAATTGAAGGGAGGAAAGAGGGTATTCTATAAAATTCAAATGTACACATACGACACAACATGTGCGTCACTTCATGTCCCATACGACTCTTATTTTAGTGGCTCAAGTCTATTTAATAATAATATGACAATTATCACATCTATCATTTATATATAGGGAAGTAAAACATAAATTCTCTTCTCATTGGACTAACTAATTTGTATAATATGGCCTCGAATCAAAGTGGAGCCAATATTTGTCCCTTGCTAAAGTTTTCAAACTCCACTCTATTCAATTATGTGTTATTATTGTGTTTATTACAACATAACATGGTTTTAAAATTTTAAACTAATTAATTAAGCAATTTGAGTTTGATTAGTGTGTGAAATTTATATCACAAAAATAAAAAATAATGAAACAAACATGTTTTTAATCATAAGTATCAAATAAAGACAGACAATGTAGCTAAATACAGTATCCAAACTCATGAAACTCACTATATTAACTCATCACTTTAATTTATGTGTCACGTTAAAAAAAATAAAAAATCCACACATTAAATATAGGATATGTGGCCTAAATATGAACTACTTGTCAGTTGTCACCATCAAAACTTAGGTCCAACAAATCAGTTGTGATTCTTGTGAATTTGTGATTGAAATATATATAGTCTAATCGCAAAGCTTCTTTGCACTTGTTTCAAGTGACAGTGAGTGCTTCTTTTCTTTTGTATTTTGTTAAACAAATGATCATAAACTCAGCTGCACACTAGGCAACGCACTACTAGTGCAATCGTAAATTCACAACTGATTTAAGTGCTTATTGTATTGCCTAGTATTCAGCATACTTTATGATGAATTTCGTTAACAACATCCAAAAAGAAAAAAAACACTTTATAATGAAAAAGTGCAAGCAGCTGGCTCCTCTCCTTTCTCTATCTCAACTATAAGGACAAAAGATCGAGTGGGTGACTTGTCATAATGGAAGATCAAAAACTTCTATTCTACATTTCTACCAAATAAAAAGGGAAATTGATCAGGTCTATTTATAAATTACGCAAAAAGTTTCTATTTTTTATAATAGAAGCATTGAAAATCAAACTAGAACTATAAAGTATTTTGTTCACCTCCCATAAATGCCTCTTTTAGAAGCTTTGTCTTATTTTTTCTCTTACAAAGGTACAATAATTCATGCAACTTATTCAATGTCATGTGCCCATTTCACTAATTAAAAGTATATAGGTATAGTTGTTAAAATCAATAGGTCTTTGTTATGGGTGGAACTATTTTATAACAATCGTTTGTCATATAATTATTTTTTATGTCTTTAAGGGCAAGAGTTGGGTCACACTCATGTACGTACGTGTGACATGCATGCCACCTCATTTTTTCAAAATATTTGTTCGGCAATGTGGAATTAGGATAAAGCCCTTTATTTTTTAAACAACTTATTAAAGATTATTTATGTAAAAAATTAACTCATTCGAAAACCGTTTAGTAATATAACTAGTTATTAAATAAATAAACAATTTGGTCAAAAAACCATTTTTTAAATACAAAATATCCATTTATTTCATATACATATATAATTTCTTTAGGCATTTTTGGAGGAATAAATTCTAAATACATCATGAACCATAAAGGAGAATGAAAAGAAGTATTCTATAAGAAGCTTCATATAATTTGATTTGATTAGAGTAATTATAAGAATCATAATAAACACAAAAATGAATTTTACACTGATTTTGACATTGGTTGACGACTTTGTATCCTATAGAACAAAGGAGTAATTATATGACACATAAATTTGTATTGTAGATATTTTAATTTCCATTAAGATGGATTAAACCTTACTTATTGTCATATGGTACACTAATAATGTTCTTAGACCAATTTATAGGTGGCCTCGGTGGCTGGGACAACTAATAAACAGTGCTTTAATGGCACAATTCTCAATTTGGAAGTTATTGATGTTATTTACCTACCAGTAATCACTTATAAAGAATTAGGAGGAAATATGAGTTGTGCTATAATATTTACTAATTTGGAAGATTACTACAATAATCACTTCTTTATAAGCATTCATTATAAATGAATCCATATATAGTTATGTATAGTCATTGCGAAGAATTAGATTCCAAGTTGTAAGTAGTCATTTTCTCCTCGCAAATAGCAACAAACCTCTCTCACATGTACCGATTTACGTACTAAAGACAAACCAAGTTGGGGTTTCGGAACTCCTTTTCCTCCTTTATGATTTTGAAACCAAATGCTTTAATTTATGCATGGCGGTCTGAAAATATTATGTACAACTGTACAAGAAACAAATACAAAGAAGAGAGAAAAGCTACTACCTACTTCCACGTGCTATTCACTCATATATCCTCAGACGTAGCCACTTGGGGAATCGGACGGCTCAACATCGGCCATGTCTTTATTGACGGTGTCAGGTAAGGGAAGTCATTTCACGCGAATGTAAGGCACGTGGGTAAAGGATTGGTCCTTATTTAGAAGGTGCCCAATGCTGATTGCTGAGTATTGTTTTGCCTTATTAATTTAGAAAGTCTTCAAATACTAAAATGTTCTTGAAATTATATACAATATATATCTGATTTTTTAAGATATAGTACTTCAACATTTCTGTTTTTAAATTAACAATGCAAATTTTTATTTACAATTTAACTATCTTAATTAGAATAATATAGTATATTCATATATATATTATCTAATAAATATCTATAAAACTCTCTCTCTCTCTCTCTCTCTCCAGCAGTGCAGACTCAGCCTGCGGATTTCCATTTCTCCACGTCTTTTCACT
>QANT01001332.1:0-27611 GCA_003254885.1 Purshia tridentata | reverse complement strand
TTCGTCATGTCTCTATCTAGCGTCTTGAAGAAATAGATATATTATGAAAAAATAAAAAACCTAGCACCTCAACCCAACCCCACCCGATCCCACAGCTACCAACAACCACTCGTCGTCATCCCTAGCGACCCCTCTCACCGCCCTTAACCATCCTTCCCACCTCTTTCTCTCTCATCTATCTCTTTCTAGATTCATTTTTTAAAATTTTCATAATATTATCATGTAAATTTGTGGTTGTTAGTAAATTAACATTACTTTAAAATAAAATTTGTGAGCTTGAGTAATTTTGATTAACTTTTTGAGTTGTGAGTATCTTCAAGTTGAAAGGTGAGCTATAAATAAGTTATTGGATTTAAGTAGTTTTTGTTAAATTAAAAGTGAGATATAAGTAAGTTATTAGGTTTTGATAACTTTGGAAAAATAAAAAAAGAAGTAAGTAATCGAGTTTTAGTTAAATTAAATTTTTTTCAGTAACTTATAATTAACGTAATTTTATTAATATTTTAATTTTTTAATATAGGACAATATTCTATATTCTCACAAGTACGACTCGAAATAGAAGCCTCTACATAGTCTAAATAATTATCCTAATAAAATCGCAGGAAATAAAGAAGTTTCATTCTCATTGGTGGGTAAGACAAGCTGCATACAACTCGGGTGATAAAATGAGCTTCTCTAGTCCGCAAAGGCATGAACTACTGAGTATCCAACTGCGCGTGCTGAGATACGAAAATTTTTTTTGGGTGGTACCATTGGTTATAAATATAAGCAAACACACCCCCATGAACCAAACCAAACCACTTTCAAATTGTCTACCTGTGGGGTACTGAGCCAGGGATATTTGCTTACTTCTCTGCTAGCCACAGAGAGAGAGAGAGAGACAGAGAGATGGAGATGGAGATGGAGATGGAGTTGGAAATGAAGCAATCCAGATTCAAAAGGATTTGTGTGTTCTGTGGGAGTAGTCCAGGAAAGAAAAGCAGTTATAAGGAGGCAGCTATTGAGCTTGGAGAAGAATTGGTAATACCTCTGTTTGTTTATATAATTTTGCCTTTTCTCTCTTGTTACTTTTCCTAGTTGTTCTTTGAGGTTTTGATCAACTTGGGTTTCTCAGTGAGAACTGCTTGTGTGTGCGCGCTTGTCACTTATTTTTGCATTCAATGAAGGTTTCTATGTATTTGGAAAATTGGGTTGTAAGTTATCTTGCTGAACTTCCAACTCCATTGATCTTCCATAGTAGTTCTTCCACATATCTCATGGGTTTATGTATTGAATGGTGTTCCTGTAACATATTCATGTTAGTCCTGACCATGTTTAAGTCCTTGAAGCCTCTGCTTCATATATCTTGCTCTATTTCCAAAAGGCCACCCATTTGAATTTCTCTCTGTTTTCCTCACTCTATATCTTGCTCTGTCTCCAAAAGCCTCTGCTTCATATATCTCTGTACTTCAATTATGAATACATCTCTCTCTCTCTCTCTCTCTGTGAAATGGGTACTTCCTGTATTATGGGAATTCAATATACTGAGTACTTTCGACAATAATGATTTTACTGATTACTGTTTGTGCCTGGTTTTGTAAAAGGTTTCAAAGAATATTGATTTGGTTTATGGAGGAGGGAGTGTTGGCTTGATGGGGTTGATTTCCCAAGCTGTTTATGATGGTGGTCGACATGTCATTGGGTGAGCATCTTCATTAAATAATGAATTAATTAATTCCTCCTTGCCAGCTCCTAATTAATTTTCATTGATATTATTGGCTTTTGGTCTTCATCTCAAGTCTCCTAAACTGATCATTTTTGTCATGTTGTTGTCTCTGTAGAGTTATCCCCAAGACACTCATGCCTAGAGAGGTATATGTCTTCTATTCTTATATTGTTCCAAGACACTTTGTTGTAACACAATAAAATTAAAATGACTAAACAACTAGGGGGAGAGAGAGAGAGAGAGACCATTATGTACTTGCCTCTCTCTCTCTATTAGATATATGAAGTATTTTATTCATCTAGTTTGTGGTAGGCACATTTACATTAATGATGGATTTATACCTCACCTTTGTTATCCTAAAATTCTTGGTTTCTCACATGCCCCTTTTAAGATTCAATATTCAAGAGAGTAGCTAAATTTTAACTTGAGCATTTGATTGGTCCTCCAATTTTTGAGCTTTTCACATTTGGAATGTGTTGAAAATTCATCACCAAATCCACCTGGCCAATCTTGGTTCTAGCTTCAACAGTTTGTCCTTCGCTACTAGCTTTATCCACCCACTTGTAGTTAATCAGATTCTCATGAAACTAAAAAATATCAACTTTTAATGTCTGCAATATTCTGTGTTTTCCTTCTCTTTCTTAATGCCTGGTGAGGAATTGCTGAGTCATAAGACCCACCACTCTGTACCACTCATGATTGCTTCTCTCTGTGCCCAACACTCACATGAAAAATTGAAAACTCTCTCTCTCTCTCTCTCTCACACTCTCAGAGTTGATGTCTGTTTGTGCTTGTTTTACTTTTCTAGCCTGTTTTTGTTTTTGACCAATTTGGGTATATTGGCTGAGTTTTCAGATAACAGGAGAAACAGTGGGGGAAGTGAAGGCAGTAGCAGACATGCACCAAAGGAAGGCAGAGATGGCTAAGCACTCTGATGCCTTTATTGCCTTACCTGGTTGGTATAAAACCTGGCATATATCTACTTCATACTAATATACACAGCAACATACTCATTTTCATACCCAACAAATTTCTCCATAGATTATTAAAGTTTGACGTGTATCAAAAACATACCTTTTCTTATCAACTATCTATTAGTCTAGTGATATATTTCTTTATTTAGAAAAAGAAAGATAAAATAAAAGAAATTAATTATTTCCCTCCAGGAATAATATATATCTTCCAAAGTCAACTAAGTTGACATTTTACTGTGCCTAAAATAGGCCTTTGAAACTATGCCTGTCCTAAGCAAATTTTAATTTTGCTAGAGAATATTCTCCAAGACAATTGTCAAAATCCCTGTTAAGGGTTCCCTCACACCGTCACACCCTCTATCCACTTGCCTCAGTTGCTTTCTATAATTCTATGCAGTCCAAATAACTGGGTCTGTTTTCTTTTATGCCTTTGAGATGAAGGATCTGACTTGACTTCTTATTCAGCATGTTGGACAAATATTATATTTCATCTATAAGCAGGTTGATTAGTGAAAGTAATTATTTTCAATAGTTCCAATTAAAAATATAATACATAAAATGGTCGGTTGATATGGTACAAATTGTTTTATCATAACCTTTATAACAATTACAAAGAATCTGATTTGGTAGTCAGAAAGCAACCATTCAAACCCTTGCCTTGCCTCTGACTTATCATCAGCCTCTGGTATTGAAAGTTAGGCTTCTGGGGAGGTCTTGCTTTCTGTCATTGTGTGTTTAGTAGCAGTTGGTTAGGTTGTATCACTGTGACACTGTCCCTCCCATCCATTCACTAAGGAATAATCAACCCATTTGCCAAATGGAATGGACAAAATGCCAAATGGTCCTTAATAAGCCAGCTGTGGACTGCAGATGAGATAAGAGTCATAAGACATAGTTATAAAAGGCTTTCAGGCTCACCCTTCAACCAACTTGTTTTCTTCTCTCCTTTTTGTTTCTAAAAAAGATTTTGTTTAATTTTTTCAGATTTTGGTTGGAGTTGAGAAGCTCTCTTTTTTCAATCCTATCCTGTCCATATAAAATCCAAAATCTCCATCTAGTTGGAGCAGAAGATGTGCCTGCACTCTGCACTCTGCACTCTGCCACTGATTTTATATGACCAAGTTTGGGCCTAACTTTGGGCCTGTAGTCCAATACCCAAGCATGGGTCATCCCCTTTCTTTAAAGATACACAAAATGAGATTTTTCCCCTTGGAACATTTCTGCACACTGTGATTTATTTTTGATTTTCTCTGATTATATTATTTTAATTTTTTTTCTTTAATTATGAAGGTGGTTATGGAACTCTTGAAGAGCTACTTGAAGTTATAACATGGGCTCAGCTGGGCATCCATGATAAACCGGTAAGGCCTTATTTTATGCTTTATATTTATCCTTGATTAACTTCTTCTTTTTTGTTGTAAGTAATTTTACAATATTTTTAACTCAGCTACCCAACAAATGTTTTAACTAACTTTAATTATATTCATTACTTGTTAGTTAATTACTCCCAAGTTCAAATCCTCACAACTTAGATGTGGTAACTCAATTTCATTATTGATGAGAGACATTTCAAAACATCTCTAAATTATAACTAAAGCAATTTTCCTATTTTGTTTTTTGTTTTTTGCAGGTGGGATTGTTGAATGTGGATGGGTACTACAACTCCTTGTTGTCATTTATTGATAAAGCCGTAGAGGAAGGTTTCATTAGTCCAAGTGCACGCCACATAATTGTTTCTGCTCCAACTGCCAAGGAGTTGGTGAAGAAAATGGAGGTAAGGCTTCTTCCAACTTGTATTTTGTTGGATCATCAAATCAAATGTAAGTTTGGATGGGCTGGGCCTTGAGGGCGACAAGATTGGAGGCTGGTTTAGATATCTACTTTCTTTTTCTGGGTTGGGCCAGGCTATATAGCCCAAGGCCCAAGGTAGTCCTCCAATGCTTTGCAAGATGTTGTTAAATTAAAGACCCATTATTTGTGTTTGGCCAGGCTATTCCGACCACTTTAAATTACTAAGTTGATCAGATTTGGACTATTCGAGATAGACTATTGTCGAATAACACAAGTAGACAAAAAAATTTGGTAGTTGGCCACCGAAATAACACAAACATTTCAGTAGACTAATGTCGAATGCCCTAAAGATGGTCAACTTAGTAATTCAAAGTGGTCACTGGTCGGAATAGTCTGCATCTTTGTGTTTCTATATAGAGATCTTCTATGGTACTATGTCATACAAACAAATCTAATGGTGATAAAATCTATATTTTAATAATAGCAAACTCGAAAAAATTTAATTTTTCATTTATATAATTACCATTTATTTTTTGTTTAGGAGTATTTCCCACGCCATGAAAGAGTTGCTTCAAAGTTAAGCTGGGAAATTGAGCAGTTAGGGTACTCCCCAATATGTGATATTTCAAGGTGAGCAAGTTAAGACCTGGGCACAAAGAGGATGATGGCCCCTACCTTCATTGTTGGAAGGAACTAATTTTAGATGACTGAATTCAACTTTCCTCAACTGGGAATTCCATTTTTTTGTATTTCCCTTTCTGTTTAGTGTAAACTGAAAAAACAAGAAAATTATTGACCTCAACAAACTATGTATGTAGCTAGCTTGATTAAGTACTATCTTCAATTTGAAATTTGGGTTTAGTTATGATGATCAAACATTTTGTGCTGAAATTATTGTAAAAATGTAAAGTTCATTTTATTAATTATCATCCTTTTTTCTCAGTTCTTGCCAATGATATACAGCAACACTCTATATATGCTGCAAATTTTCTGTATATATATACTGAAACAGTGTTGCCATTTCCTTGCGTTCATTTTGCATTACACTGCTTTAATGCTCTTTCATGAACCTTTATGGATCAAGCTGAAGAAGCAAATACAATTTGAGTATTTGAAATCCATCATTTTTATTTTCTTAAATAATCAAGTCGAGATTTACATGGTTTAGCCTATTTTCGTATTTTTGTATGAAAAAAGAATATATTTTACATGAGAGATATTGGAAAGCGAATGAAAATAGCTCCTTAAATTGCCCTCAATTGGTTTGCTTCATCCGCACGTTTGTTCTTCCGACTGCCAGTCTTTCAAGATCACAGCTATTGCCTATGATTTTTTTTCTTTTATTGGCAGAAGTTATGGCCAATGATTATGATAAGGTCAAAATCTGATTCATTATTGTAAGCGTTGGTGGGGGAGTGTCTATGACTCTATGCTGCAAAAGGCAGAAGTTAAATTGTGTAGAACAATGTCCTCCCCTTGCCTCTAAAATTAATGTTATTAAGGGTAATTTTGACAATTCAATCATAATAAAAATGATCAGAAAAAAGTTTAAAATTTTACCAAAGAAAAAAAGAGTTTAAATTTAGCTGTTTCATTATAACCACATAATGACCAAGTATAAAAATACATACAATTTTCAATAAACAAAAAAAATGATGATAATTAAATGAATAAATGACTCCAAATGTGAATGATCTAAAATTAAAAATAAATTAAATGGTCTAGATTTTTAGATTACTGAAATCATTTATGATCTCATGGTTGAAGAACGAGTTCTTATTTAAGATTCTCAATTTATATCTTCATTAAATAATAACTAATAAATGTATGCTTTGATAAGTAAGGTGATGCATCTAGAGTTTGCATAGATCGATGGCGTATACGAGATAAAGTCAACGCCAAATAGAATGAAAATAAAAACTATATTATAATTATTTTGTAAACCTTATAGGACTATGAGAGTGCTGAAATTTATTTAGATCCCTTCAAAATCTCTCTATCTCTCTCTCTCTTCCAAAAAGAAGTCTCTATAGCATGTGAATATTCTTGACCAAAAAAATAATAACATGTGAAATACCTCGAGAAAATCCATTAGGTGTCACTCCACTTATATGCATGAAAAGCACACTAATTAAGACCATCTCACGTTGACTAATTAAGCCAAGGACAACCCACCAGCATGGTATTTATGTATGCATTTCTGAATCAAAAAACGTCTACGTGCACTGCACATGGACATTCTTAAAGACTTTGATCAATATATATCCACAATATTTCTTCATTAATATTTAAAGTTTTAATATGCAATATATTTTTTTAAACGTGCTTTTTATGTTTGGGATTTTAGTTATATCAATAATTGAACAACTTGTAATTAATTGTTAAGCCTGACACGTAAATTTTATTCTTTTAATTATAGGTGATTAATTTCTTTATTTCTTCCATTGTTTGTATATATATGTTATTATTTGTTAGGTCACATAATTTGTACATAGTTTTCTTACGCGACTTCCACTAAATGAGAATTGAGTTGGTTGCCTATCCAAGTCAAACAATATTTACTTTACAGGCTCCTCATGTTCAAGATTTCTATACTGAACATCAAGGTTGACTTTTCGTATATAGATTTTGACATTGGAATATTATCGACAAAAATGTCAGTATAGTTGGTGCATTTATATAAGTTTGAGGTTAATTAAGGTAGACTAGACCTCCCATGCATGGTTAATTTTCTTAGTTATGCTAAATGCCTCTGCCGTGTGCACGTGTGTGAGATCCTTTATTCTTTGCAAATTAATAATAATTTGTAGGATATATTAGTCAGAAGCCATTAAAAACAAATACGCTGAATAATAAACCACTGATTTTCTATTCTTTATTATTAAACCCCAATCTTCTCCACCAACTGCGTCATAATCCCCCCTCCCCCCGTCCTGCTGTTTTGGATTAATCTAGGTATCGGAGGAAGCATACAAATGTTGAGCTTTGTGCTGAAGGCCATCAAGAACTGGGCAAGGCAGATTCTTCGAGGCTTATACTATATGCATTCTAACAATCATCTATTATTCATATAGATTACAACATATTTGTCAAAGGAAATAATGGAGAAATTAAAATTGGAGATCTTGGATTGGCATAGTCATGCAGCAACCTATTGCTCACAATGTGATTGGCACTCCGGAATTCATGGCTCCAGAGCTTTATGAAGAGAAGTATAATGAATTAGTCGATATTTATTATGTTGGCATGTGCATGTTAGAAATGGTAACCTGTGAATACCCTTATAATGAATGTAAAAATACAACACAGATTTATAAGAAAGTTACCTCTGTAAGTTTTTGATCGCCTGCAATGCTCGTCATGTATCATAGGGCGATATTCACAGTCCTTAGAGTCGTTAAGAGTTATACTTCTAAAGTGTAATTTTTTCATTTTTAAAGTGTAATTCTTATTCAGTTAAGATTTAGTTTTGGGTTTTTGTTGAATTACATTTTGATTTAATTTTTTTATTCTAACGTCATATGTCAAGAGTTACACTTTATAATTTCGTAGAATTACACTTTNGTTACACTTTATAATTTCGTAGAATTACACTTTACTTAATTTTTTTCTTAGGATTTTTTTGTTTTTTGTTTTTATATTTTTATAGTTGAATTTTTTTTTTGTGCTTAAAAATATATTTTGTGGCTTATTAATAAGGAACTATATTTTTTGTGACTTAAAAATAAATTAATTTAAAGTTTAGGATGACTAAAAAATATAATAAGTTGTGGCTTATTAATAAAGTACTCTAATTTGTAAGACTCCATTATATGTATTTATGTGGTTTTATTAGTCTATGGAAACAAAAATTAAAATTAAAATAAAAAAAGATCATGCATATAACCCTTTAAATATCATCTTTGCAAATAATCAGGCAAATTAGAAATCGTTTGGTTATCCAATCTGTTATTGGATAAACAAACAATGATACGATTGTTTATTTTATAAAAATTACATGATTCAAAAATTTCTAGTTTGGTTAATTTTTTTGAGAGATGATATTTAAAGGGTTGTCTAAAAACTGAACAATTCCGATTATGAAATTACATTGTAAAACGATGTACTTTTAGTTGATTAGTATAAAATTAGCAAATAAGGAATTAACAGAGGATCCAGATCGATCAGTTTCATATTTTGTTTGGATGAATATAAATATTTATTACAACAATGAACTTTAATCTCAATGTTGCCAAATTATATGGTATTTCTATAAAAGTAATAATTTATACAATAACAATAAAATTAATGAACATATATATAGAATGATACAAATTTTTTTTTTTTTTTTTAATTTGGGGGAGGGGGTGTACTCAAATTTTAGACCGCTTCTAACATTCGGGAGAAACATTACGACTAACGGCTAATTGGTAATATATATGCTTGAGTTGGTAATACACTTGATATTTTGCAACGTTTTAAATGAAAAGGATGAAATTTCTTCACATATTATTTTATTAATCACTTAAAAATTAATTCAAGGACGTATTAATTAAGTTAAAGTAAAGGCCAAAAAGAAAAGCAGAATAGGAGTCCATTTTTTCAGATTTTAATGTGAAGGTGATGAGGATAGCTAGGGTATTAAAAATTAGAGATTCTAGAATACAGATATATTTATATAACTCATTTTATGATTAATGTAAGTTCCAAATAGTTAGGCTTGTGCTAAAAAAAGAAATGATAAATAAATTTGTTTTATATTGCTTCTCATATTTGGCATGTAATTTTTGTCCATGATGCACTGATATATTATTGAAGCAAGTTGATCCAACAAGAGAGTTCGTTCGATAATGTGGTTCATCTCTACAAATTAAGGAGCCCACACAATTGAACGTTAATCCATATATACACCTATGCAAGTATTATTATTTGTTAGGATAATTTTAATTAATTTGGTCAGATTCCTCACAAAATATGCTTCATTTTAGCATTATTCTTATTTGTTATCATGCCACGTTATATTATTACTCCTTGGCCAATATATAATTTTGGATTTATCATTAGGTATACGTACCCCAATGTTAAAGTAGATGTACCTTCAATATATGGATGAGAATCATGAGATCATCATGAGATTCTCATAGCATGCCCTAAATTCCTTTAGGATGCATTTGAAAAACATTATGGGGATTTACTTAATTATAAAATAATTTCGTTCTTAGCCAATTAAATGATATATAAGCATTCTTAGAGAAAAAAAATATATGCCTTAATTTCAATATTTTAGCTTGACATTATTTGAAAAAGAAATGATATATTGACCACCATATAGACAGAATTAAGGTCAATTGGCTACCAAATTATCAATAAGTCTATCCATTTAAATTTTTGCAAGTTGTAGGCTTTTCATTTTTTTTAATTTTTTGTTGGTGTTGATCAATAAATATTGGTTATATAATAATTAAGTCATCCATGCACATCTGTCCAGACGACAAATCACTCAAAAGTAATATAATGAATGGGTCAATAAAAATACTTTCAACCTGATTGAACTTCCGAAATTAGTAAGTTACAATTGACTTGATACAAGAACACCACTAGCTACTAAACAAATGACACACTATTAATTTGGGGTCACATAAAAAAACCACCATGTCTTTCATTGTAAATTTCTACAGCTAGTGGACGTTTAAAAAAAAAAAATACAAAATACTACTCTTATATTTAGAGAGATAATTAAATTTGTTATATATCCACATCCCAACTTCTGCGATCGACCACCTGTTGTAATATGTTCCCGAACCTAATATCACATTCTTCCTTTTCAGCTTCTACAACTCAAAATGGAAACTCCCCTAAAAAAATAGGACTTGACCAATTAATTTAGGCAATAAGAGAAGTGTTCCAATATTCTATCAATTCCAATTTTTGTTTTTTCTTGGATTTAAGGCCAAACCCATTGGGTTGTCCTCACTGCAAGGAAATTAAGCCTAGGATTTCTAGCTTGCAATTAATTAAAAACTTGTCAAAGTTAATTTGGCAAAAATCCATTAACGAATGAAGCCTTGCTGCAATGTTCAATTTGGTAACTTCAAGCAAAATGTCAAACTATATATATTCCATGTTCATACAGATTTTTCTTTTTGTACTAATTATCTCTTTAGTACTCAATCTTTATTAATGCCTAATGTATGCTTCCATTCTCTGTAACCCTACGCGGCCTATTCATTGACATTGGTGGTGGTGGTGTGAATCTGGGGTTTATCTTTAGCATGTTTTGCTGAAGCAGAAAGCTGAATAAAGAAACCCTCTCTGTTCTATTTCTTTGGTTCATTTACTTGATTATCAAGGTAGTGTGTAACACCCTCTATGTTGTTTTTTCTTATTTTAATTGGGTTAAAAAATAGTCATTTTTTTTTTTTACTAAAATTAGCAAAATTTTACCCGTTCTTTTCAAAAATAGGAAAAAATGAGTTGCCTAGAAGTTAAAAGTTAGAATTACACCCCAAATAAAAAAAGTAAGAATAAGTGTTACAGTTATCATATTTCATTCACTGAATAATATAATCACATTTTGAGCCTCATTTATTTCTAACATATAACATAGTGACATACATATATAGTACAATTTACAAATCACTTGGTGACTCCATTATTGTTTTTTTTTTTTTAGAGGATGACTCCATTATTGTTCTTGAAACGGTGGATTATATTTTGTTAATTTTGTAATAGTTTCATTATTTCACATGTATAGAGCTTCTTAGGACAAAATACTATTTTTCCTGGAAATTGGGATTTAAAAAATTTGATCTTGATTAGTTTAAATGTTTTCTACTATTCCATTTAATGGGGATTTGGGCAACTGGGTTTCCATTAAATAATGGTTATGGACTTGCTAAGGTCCTGAGTTTTAGACCTTTGATTGGTCTTTGGGTCCCAGTGGGCAGTAAATTTGTGACCAGACAGAGACAGAGAGTCAGAGAGTTGGGATTTTAAGCAGCCAAGCAGTGCCGAAAACGCAGGGGCAGCCCTTTTCTACGGCTTCAAAGCCGGCTTTTAATGGTGTCGTAAGGCTGAAAATGTAAGAGTTTGAGTAGTTGTAGTGAACCGAACGCGTAATCAGCCATTAACCCAATTCTTAAATCTCACATTTTTTTAGTCTAAGCGTTAACCCCATGTGACCTTTGCTGCATTTTCCATGGGGTGCTTCCCCTACACTTTTTGTTGTTATACCTTTTTCTTGTATATATAAAAGTATCAACAATATCAGCACCTACTTACTTCAAACCCTCTAAGAGGTCTCTTCTAATCTTCTCTCTCCTTTTCATTGTGTACTTGGACCCTCCAAAGCCTTTCCTCAACTTGGTTTTTCATTCTTGTGCTGCTGTGGTTGGTTGGCGGTGATCATGAAGTCTTAGTGTTGACTGTTTAATGAAATTCCTCACACATATATATCAAACTGTACTTGTTCATAGCTAGAACTCTAACAAGTTCATAGTTTTTACTCATTTGGGTTGTTGGTTTTGGTGAGTGTCAAGCTTAATTTGTTCTTTACAATTACAAGGTTTGGTTGGAGATCCAGGGTGTCTGATAAATGTGTCTGATATTTGTTGCAGGTATAACATTCGTTCTGTGCACTTGAATTCAGATGATGGGACTGGCTAGAAATCCGAATGGGAGAAGTGGGGATTACTTGGAAGGAATGCTAAGTGATTATGTTGGAGGGAAGACCAAGTTGAAGGCTCATAAGAGCACTTCTGCTAGGCTTGTCACTGCTCTCACTTGTCTCCAATTTGCCTTTGCAGTTTATGCAACATTCTTGCTCTACTACATGAGTCCTTCGATAGATTTAAGAACCAAACCAGACTTCACATGGGCTACCAAGATTGCTCAACAATGGAAACAGTTCATAATCCCACCCCATATCCTTGGTCACTATCAAGAATCTGCTGTTTCTCTTGTTGGAGCCGAAATCCAACCAATATCTACTCCCTCAGAAGTTTGTGAACATGAAAAGATTGATTTCATGCAGAAGAAGTCCAATGATGCCCAAATGATCAAGCTGAAGACAGACCTTTACAATGAGGTGTTGGACTTCCAAAGCAGGTCCATTGGTACAGAAACTCTTGCTCAGCTGATGGCAATGAAATCAAAGTGGGATTTGAAAGGTCCCAATAAGCCAAAAGTCACAGTGATCTTAAACCACTTCAAGAGAAAAACACTTTGTGCTCAACTTGATACCTTGATACAGCAGACCCTTCCTTTTCACCATGTTTGGGTGATTTCCTTTGGGAGCCCAAATGAGCTCTCTCTGAAGAGAATTGTAGATAGCTATAACGATTCAAGAATAAGCTTCATAAGTTCAAGCTATGACTTCAAATACTATGGAAGATTCCAAATGGCTTTACAAACCGAAGCCGATCTTGTGTATATTCTTGATGATGACATGATTCCTGGTAAGAAAATGCTGCAGATTTTGTCACATGTAGCAGGAACAGAGAAGTATAAGAACGCGGTTTTGGGCAGCATAGGGAGGATTTTGCCATTCAGGCAGAAGGACTTTACCTTCCCAAGCTATAGAAAGTTCAGGTCTAAGGAGGCAGGGCTTTATTTGCCTGACCCTGCTTATGATATCACACTGGATAAAATTGTGCAGGTGGACTTTCTTTCCAGCTCTTGGTTCTTATCTGCAGAGCATATCAAGACACTTTTTATTGAGACACCCTTCACCTTTTCAACCGGCGAAGATCTGCACCTTAGGTATGTCTACTTTGATTGAAATCCTTCTACATCTTTGCTTATTTTCATTTTACTCTTTAGTTTTTACCTTTATCACAAACCGTTACTATTACTGGTGAAAAATGGAGTTAAGCTCCCATGAAAATTTATTTATTTCTTTCAGTCAAGTAGGCATCATATTTAAGTATTTAAATCAGAGGTTTTCTAGATTTGAGTTTCAATGTCTAGTGGGTAACTATGATTTGATTGCCTCGATTAAAGTTTATATCCTAGAACCCATCATATGTTTAATAAATCACATTAGGCGTCGGATTTGCTTAAGAAAATTCTCTTGGGAAGTGCAAACTTGATCCTAATTTTAGGTAAAGTTGAAGTTTGACTTGGAAAGCATTTCAGCTCTAAGTTCTAATTCTGTACTATTTCAGATTTTTGCTCTTTAAGTGATGTATTTGTTTGAAGGAATCTTAACCTTCCTGCACTAATAATGGGGTCAACTTGTCTGTTATGGATATTAATATAATATCTTCTATTAAATATGGGCATTTTCTGCTCTGTTTCCACTATTGATTTTCTGTATCCATTTGCTTGTCTGTTGTACATTATTTGCTCCACATTCTACATGTCCAATTTTCTGGTTGATTTTGAGATTCCCTGTAGCATTATGGCCAACTCCATTAGGGTGCTAGCTAGCAATAATTCAGCAAGTATATGGCATATACACCAAAAGGTCATTACCAACCACAAAAATGGATTCTTTTGTATTAAGCTGATAAAATATCCCTTCTCAAAACCATAATTTCAAACATTTCTTAAAAAAACATTGGAGCATTGATTAAATATAGAAATTAGATTTTATTACTATTTTTTATTTTCAGAAGACTCTGTTGTCAGTGGGATACTATTCTCATACTCTACTAATATTTCTACCATTTGAATAAGTTTCTAGTTTCTAATGGTTGGTTCTTCTTGATAAAAATGCAGCTATCAGCTTCAAAAGTACAGAAATGCTGGCTCATTTGTTCTTCCAGTTGACCCAAAGGACAAGGAAACTTGGGGTGACAGTGAACATAGGCTTGCTTATGTGTCTGAAACCACAGTAATTTTCAAGGATATTGTTCAAGTCCGAGATGATCAATGGTGGAAAGCATTGTCTACAGGTTATATCACTCAGTGGGCTGCAATGTATCCTCAAAAGATTGATGCTCTTTTCTATGCTCATTCTGTTGATGAAGTTAAAGCACTTGCACCCCTTCTTGAGAAATTTAGGTCCACTGTTGGCAAGAAAGCTTATATTGCTGTCTCTGGAGGCAATTACTGCTCTTGTGAGGATGCAGCAACTGCTCTCAATTGGCCTAAGTTGGTCTGTAAAGAGCGAAGGTTTAAGATATTTGATTTGGCTGTGGGGGCTCTTTCAGGAGTATCAAACTCCGAAGTGGTAGTACTGCAAGGAGTGTTTGCTAGCATGAAAGGCTTGATCAAAATCCACAACCCAAGTGTGGTGATCACTGTGGCTGACATTGATCCTAACGTGAAGAAAGCTTTGAAAATGGCGACAGAGACTAATTTGAATGGTACAACATTGGTTCTGTTACCAAGGCCTTCAGTTTCAAAGGTTCTTTGGATGGGTGATCTGCGATCAACAGCATTGCCAAGTAAGAATGTTAACTTTTCTGTTACTCAATTCCATTTTAATTTAGGCCAACTGAACTAATCCACAAACTGTTAGCATGATTGAGTGTTAATCATATTTGACTTTCATCATTTTCTATAATTAAATTGATACCTTTATTTGCTTAAAAAAATCATTAACTTTTGGTACTCTTTCCTTTATTTTTTAATAAGCATTCACCTAAACAACCAATTTATCATCTGCAGATTGGAATCGGATGCGGATTTCTATCAACATTATCACCCAAAACCGAGTTCATTCACTTACAAGGCTTCTCAAATCTCTCAGTGATGCCTACTATCTTGGGGATGAGGTACCTATCAGCTTTAACATGGACAGTAAAGTGGATGAGGCAACTATTAGACTAGTAAGTTCATTTGATTGGCCTCATGGCCCAAAAACCCTCAAAAGAAGAATCATCCAAGGAGGGCTTATTCGAGCTGTCAGTGAGAGTTGGTACCCTTCATCTGATGATGATTATGGACTGCTACTTGAGGACGATATCGAAGTCTCTCCTTACTACTATCTATGGATCAAGTATGCCCTCTTAGCCTACCACTATGATCCTCAAGTGTCTCTACCAGAGCTCTCCTCAATCTCTCTTTACACCCCTAGGCTGGTTGAAGTGGTGAAAGAAAGGCCCAAGTGGAATGCAACTGAGTTTTTCAGGAACATCCATCCAAACACACCTTATTTGCATCAGTTACCCTGCAGTTGGGGTGCAGTCTTCTTCCCCAAGCAATGGAGAGAGTTCTATGTCTACATGAACATGAGGTTCACTGAAGATGCCAAGAAAAACCCAGTTCAAATCCCAAAGTCCAGGACTAATGGTTGGCAAGCTTCATGGAAAAAGTTTCTAATAGACATGATGTACCTCAGAGGCTATGTCAGTCTCTATCCAAACTTTCCAAACCAGCAGAGCTTCTCCACCAATCATATGGAGCCTGGGGCTCATATCAGTGCCAAGGACAATGTTGTCAAGCATGACAAGTCAGATTTTGAAGTGCCATTGTTGAAGGAAGACTTCAGAAACTTTTTGCCAGGTGGGAAATTGCCTCCAGCCTCAAGGTTGCCATCTTTAAACCTCTTCAACCAGCCACTCTCTCTTAAAGGGCTAAAGGCAGCTGGAGCCAGATTGGGGCAGGATGTTATTGGATGCAACAATGCCACAGAGATAGTGATGGTTGATCATGAAACAGGTCTGCCATCCAGGTGTGCCAAATTCTGATAAAATGGAATTGTTGTTATTGATTATTCTTTATTTTTATAAAAACAAATGGTTCTGTAATTGGTTTTTTTTTTTTTTTGTACTTAATGTGGGTGGGGTTGGTGCGTATATTTTTGGCAAGGAAAAATGGGATTGTGTTGCTAATGTTGTAATGCAGCCGAAAGTGGTGAGCATAACTTTGTAAGCAACCAAAGTGGTTCATGTAACTTTGTAAGCAAAGGAATAGATTGTTTCATGAATGAAAATCTCTCAAACAGTTCAATGTCTCATGTTTTTCCTTTCTATATTTAGTTTCTATACAATGTTAATAGCTAATCAAACTTATTCAAATGGTAAGTGAGTACACTGCTTGTATAAATAAATGAGATTGAAACAAGTTTAATTTGAGTAAAACATTATCATATCATCTCGAAGCATTACTCACATATACAATAATTTTCGAAAGACTACATTTTGATATCACATGTATACCACATCTCTAAGAGAAGCGGGATCTACTTGTATTGGTGAGTCCTATCTTTATCAAAGGGTTGGTACTAAAGTATGGTATCATTAGCATTACTCTTAAGCCAATAACCAAAACCAGTTTTGCAACAGTCCTCCAGCTCAAAGGCTTATTTGGGAGTGATGTTGTAGAAGTACTTTTAGTAGAAGAAAATTAAAATCTTAAGTATTTCCTATAAATGTAGTTGGAAGCATTTTTAGTTATATTTGTTAAACACTATCAAAAGTATTTATCAAAAAAAGCTTTTAAAGTGTTTTTATTGGTGAAGCCTTAGGTATTGGATTAGGATATAATAAATTCAGGATTTGATTTCCTCTAATACAAACAAATAAATAAATAAATAAAATGCATTTAACCAAAAGCAAGTACTATCAAACAAGGTCTCAATATAAACTCACCTGTACCTTGGTCATTAAAGCATCTCAATTAGTTTAAACTCATTTACAATCACCAAAAAGGTTAGCTCAAGCCCAAGGTGAACAAGGCTCTCGCTTTGGACCCGTTTTTAAGGTTTTTTTTTTCTTCTCACACATAATAACTTTTTAACCAAGACAAATAACTCCAACTCCTTCGCACATTGCTTGCGAGATACTAGCCCGACTCGGCCCATTTTACATACTAAGGCTTAGTTTGGTATTGCAATGAGAAAAAGCTGTAGTAAAGTAATACAGTAGTAAGGTAAAACAATTGTGAAGTAATGTCAGTTGAGTGTTTTGTAAACTATGTTTTCAAAAGTGCTGTGAATATAAAAGCAGTATGAAGGTGTTTGGTAAATCGTAATATAAAACTACTGTAATTATTCATAATTACTAAAATAGACATAATGTCGAAAGTTTTTTTGGGTAGATATACCATAGTTAAAAAAGGAGGTTAATAGTTGTCATTTTATTAAAAAAGTAAGGATAAATTGAGTAAAAAAAATTTTAGCCACAATTGCCACTCACTACAGTTTTGAAAAGCAAGTTTTAAACTGTAGTGAATATCTGTAGTGAGTGACCTCAAATAGTCATTCACTACAATTTTTGAAATTTTACCAAACACCAAAACTGTTGTGAATGACCTAGAATTGTCACTCACAACAGTTTTTGAATCTCTCACTACAATCTCAAACGAAGCCTAAATTTGATTTTAAAAATTAAATAAGGAAATCAAAGTATAAAATAGAATTATAATTCCTAAATTTTTGGTTTGAAAGAGAAAAAGCAAAGGAAAATACAGGTGGGACCTGTTTTGCTTATAAAAAAAGATTAAAAAACATGTGAGCATTGACAAACGTAAACATTATTAAAGGAATGCATTTACTAAATTTTGAAATGTTTACCATTTTGGTGTGTCCAAATTCCAAAATGGCATTGCCACCAAGTAATTACCATAGAGTACTCACACACGTGAGTCACGTGACACATTATATTTTTTTCATTTTTGGCAAGTACACCTAAAATGATACATACACGGCGCTTTCCATCCCTTCGCCTCGTACGTGGCGCGTATTCAGAAAAGGTAAGAGAAACCCGGGAAGGTAACTTTGTCATGGCTCAAAGCGGGCAATGTTAATATTTTATTTTTTTTAAATGGAGCAACCATTTTTCGGTTGCATAGCCCGTAAGGCCGTCTCTCGTAAACCAAAAGAGCAAAAAATAAAACAGAACCAGACGGCGTGGTCGTGTGGGCGGTTTAGGCTCTGAGAAGCAGTGCATTTTCTGATACGATCAGCGAAGCGAACCGCGTAAGTCTCAATCCCTAGAACTTCTGAAAATGTCGTTCGCGTCGTTTGAATTTTGATTTCGAATTTTGTGATTGTGAAACCTTAGAAAATGAATGTGATTTTGATTTCTCGCAGTGTATGGTTTTGATTTTCGTTGATTTTCGTTCGTTTTCGTTCGTTTCGGTTCGTTTCAATCATTTCTTCTGCTGTAATTCAATTTCATTGCTTAATCGTGTTAGGATCATAGCTTCATAGGAGTTTTTAATCTTTACGTGTTGATGAAGAATGTGAATGTGAATGTGAATGTGATGTATAAGAAATGAGCAGGGGGTGAATCGTAAAATTGATTTGGTTGTGGTTTTTATGACTGAAGGTTTCGGGAGTGTAGTTTGTTTGATAAAGGATTCTGAGATTGAAGAATGCAATATTGGCTTAAGAAGTTGCTGAACCAATCGAATTTTTGCTGGGAGTGTGAGCTTTTGAGTTGAGTCTCAGACGCAGCAACACCGATATGGGCACTGTACTGCGCAGGTGCGCATAAAGAATGGATGCAGATGCTTCGCAAATACTGTTATGCTACTCTGTGTTTCTCATTAGTTTTCTTTTTTTTCTCTTTAATTTTTCTTTTATTTTCAGTGGAGTTGTTAAAAAATCAAATGACAGTGCCAGGCTTATTTTCACTACAATTTTAGGAGTTGCCTTTGGATTTTTCCTTGGTGTTTCATTGCCCATGGCTACTCTAACCAAGGTACATTGGCCTCCATCAGTATGTGTTCCTATCGAATTGGAAGTGTTTTTGTATTTAATTTATTTTTATTTTTTTGAATTTCACAGATTAGGTTACCTTCAAGCCTTATATCATCTCTTGATGTAGCCTTCACCAATATGCGTAGACCTACTACTACTAATTCAAACAAAAGTCTTGAAGATGAAGGATCAGAGGATGTTCCTAAGGTACTTGTTGTGCTTACTCTCTGAGTATATGTATTTCTTGTTGATTTTTAAATATTGTTTTTAGTACAAAATATGTCATTTTGAAGAGCAGTTAAATCTTTTATTATTATAGTTGTCGGAATTCAATATTAACTTTGGTGACCAAATGTGCCTTTTTGCACAAGATTTTTTTTAACTTTAGAAAAAGATATGATATGATAGTTAGGAAACTAATAATCCTCCATTGAATAATTCCCAAACTTATTATAACCTATATAGCCTATGTTCATTGGCTCCAATTTTTCACGGCTGTGTATTTAGGATTATTTGATCTTTTTGTACCTTATATGTATCTGCAAATCCCTCATTTTCTTATTATTATTATTTATTTGTTAGGACTCTTTAAGAGATCAAAGAAACCCATTTTTACTTTGAAAATTGATCAAATTAAAAAATACAGCAATTATAATTTGTATAAGTAGTACCCTCAGTGAGGAATATGAGCTTAGGCCTCTTTTAGTAGTTTAGTGACAGAGAGAAATTTTTCATACTAACAATTAAATGAAAACAAAAATTCTTGAAGATGCAAACTTATGCTTCAGAAGATTTTCCCGTAAAACCATCCTTAGGTGGTAAAAGGAGTGGGGCGGGATTAGGGGAGCTCCTAGCTTTAAAATTCATTGATAAAATAAAATAAAATAAAAAACAATATTTATTTATTTTTTAAATCTTTGTGGGTCCAAATTGCTTAATTTCTCCTGAAGAAGATTGCTTTTGCATATAAACTTTTCTCTTTTACCATATACTAACACAAAATATACAACAATTAAAGTCTTCTGTGACCTAGAACTTTTTCCTGGGTGAAAACTTCTTGAGTGATGTGGTTTCATGTTGCTGCATTTAGTGTAGTCTGGGATTCCAGATCACTGTAGTTATAAACATGTATCCTTAGTGCCAGTGTTTCTGCCATAATCATTTTGATCACATTAACTAATAGTGCTTTATAATTATTTTGTTCATTTGCTCATAGCTATATGTTCCAACAAATCCTCGTGGTGCTGAAACACTACCGCCAGGAATTATTGTTTCACAATCTGATTTTCATCTGCGCAGATTATGGGGTGAACCCAGTGAGGTATGATGTTTGATGATCATAGTGAAAATAACAGTATTCCATATAATTTAAGCATATTTTTTTAATATATTTATGAAGTGTCTGTGTGGATGTCTGAATGAATTAGGATCCCTGGGTTTTACTTTTGAAATGGAAAGGGGGAAGGAAGGATATGGGTATTGGAAGGAATGATTATTTGGAGGCATATGGCTGTAGGTGATGGTGGGAATTTCTAGTCAAATTATGACTAGTAGTAGTCCTACAGTTACTCTCTGGATTTGAGGCATTTGTTGATTGTTCATGTTGCTTAATTATCTAGGTCTATCTTATAATAACAATTTTGAATTCTGCAGGATCTGAAAAAAATGCCAAAGTACTTGGTGTCATTTACTGTTGGTATTAATCAGAAAAAAAATATTGATGCAGCAGTTAAAAAGGTTAAAAAAAATGAGCCACTCCTTGTTTTTCATTTTATTTATTGATTTGATGTTCAAGAATACTGAGGTTTATTCTTGCGTTTTGGTAGTTCTCTGAGAATTTCACGATATTGCTTTTTCACTATGATGGCTGGACTAGTGAATGGGATGAATTTGAGTGGTCAAAGAAGGCAATTCATGTAAGTGTGAAGACACAAGCAAAATGGTAAGTCTTGATGGTGCTTTTCCTAGTTTAAAACTCTTACCTGTGAAGCTTTTTTCGATTAGCAAGCTCTTAAAACTAGTTGAAGTCTTCATCTTTTCCTTGCAATCTTATCTAGAGTCGAACAGAAATACCTATTGTCATGTAGATACTTCTCAATGTTTTTCAGGTGGTATGCAAAAAGGTTTTTGCATCCTGATGTTGTAGCAGCATATGATTATATTTTCATTTGGGATGAAGATTTGGGAGTGGAACATTTCAATGGAGAGAAGTAAGTTTCTCTTTCATCAATCATGTTTTCTAGTTTTATTTTTATTTTTTATCATTCATGTTTTCTAGTCATGTCCCATTAACCTTATTCTCCAATTGATGCTCCACGTGATTTACCAGGTATATTCAATTGGTTAAGAAATATGGTTTGGAGATCTCCCAACCTGGTCTTGAGCCCAATAATGGTCTGACATGGGAGATGACAAAGAGGAGGGGTGACAGAGAAGTTCACAAGTACTTTCTCTCTTCTCTCACTCAACACCCCTTTGTATACAGCTTAACTGTGTCATTTGTTGGAAATTAATTTCAGCCTTTTTTTATGTCTGGTTTGATAAACAGGGATACAGAAGAAAAACCAGGCTGGTGTAGTGACCCGCATCTACCTCCTTGTGCTGCGTATGCTCTCTCTCTCTCTCTCATGTAACATTGTGTGTAGCACATCTACATTGGTGTGTGCATACATGTGTCTATGTTTATGGGAATTTGCTTACTCGAAAAAAATGTGGATATATCTCATCTGGCACTCTAGTGATATCTGGACAATTTGTCCATTTATGCACTATGCTTTCTATATTACTTATTTTATTTGGTTTTTGGGTGCTTCTATTGTTAGGAAAATGGTCAAATTTGTAAATGTTAACTCTATACAGTTGAAGTATTTACTAAGTTGTCTGGAGGGTATGCTTGTTAATGTGGGTATACTTACAAATTTTGCAAGATTAATTTACAGCTTGAGCTTGATAGAAGATTCGTTAGCTATAGAGGAAGGATATTTGTTCTTTTGCTTAGTCCTGATATTAAATTTTAGTTGGAATGATTCTAACAGTTAATAACACTTCCATCCGAGTGTTGTCCAGGTTTGTGGAAATAATGGCCCCTGTCTTTTCTCGGAAAGCTTGGCGTTGTGTGTGGCATATGATTCAGGTATGGTATATTGGCTATGCTATCCATGCATAATCCCTTGCAAACATGATCTTTCCAAATTATATGGTTTTTACTTTTTTTCTTCACCAACTTCCTGCAATTGGTAATGAAATGCTTTATTGTATGCTTGTAGAACGATTTGGTGCATGGATGGGGATTGGATTTTGCTCTCAGAAGATGTGTAGAGGTTAGCATTTTTGCGCTATACTGTTGCTCTTCTTCTTCTTTTCATTACTTGGATTTTCCCACTCTGTTATTTGCCTTATATGATTGGCTATGTTTCAATTACTTACTTTGAAACCTGAATCAGGAGATGCCTGTTAGCACAGCAGTAAGGGCTTGGTAAAACTCACAGTTTGATTTGATTTTCCTTGTTTATTGGTTACTGACATCACCTTCTATTTCCTGTCCATTTCATGAAATAAAGATTTAAAAGGATAATTTTCATTTAATGTCTGCAGAGGAGTTCCTTGAAACAATACAAATAATGTATTAAGATTAGGGTGGCAATGTTGGCCTGCATGTGTACACCAAGGAACTTGAAAACAAGTGCCAATCCGATTCTAGCCGAATCGATAAATAGTTAAATGATTTGAATACAAGTATGGAATATTAATCAAGAGAACTATGGCTTGACCAAAAAAAAAAAAAAAGAATTCTGCCTAACCTGTGTTGGATATATCATTTAATTGTGTATTAAACTTTGCTGTCCATACGAATGCCTGTCCTTTATGGACATTTTATCATTAAAATGTTAATGACATGGACTGATTCTATGTGTGGATTACAGAAATGTGGCTCTCTCTAACATTTGGAATTCAATTTATCTGGAATAGTAAAGTAGTCATGTTGTTACCCTTTCATTAAAAACTTTTGCAACTGCTAGATGAGCTATTCCTTTCTATTTTGAGAAAACCCTGAGGCTTTTGTTTTCCATTCTTTTTGTCTCACCAGCCTGCACATGAAAAGATTGGCGTAGTTGATTCACAGTGGATTGTTCATCAAGTAATTCCTTCTCTTGGGAGCCAGGTGAGTCATCCTTGGTATCTATTCTCCTCTCTCTTCATGTTTTTGAAGATTTCAAGGTATTAATCTCTCTCTTTCTCTACCTTGAAAGAAACATAACATGGGATGAAACTTCCCATGAATAATATCATATCATGTTGTAGCAACTTGCTTTTGTTGTAATCCTGATTTTTTTATTTTTTTTGTAAATAAAAATGTTATCCTGAGCTTTTGTTAATGCATATCTTTTGACTAAATAATGTTCACCACTTTGTTTAGTTTCCCTAATAAAGCCTTGATCATTTTAAAATCATCAATAATTTTCAGGGAAAGCCTGATGATGGAAAAGCCCCAGGGGAAGGGGTACGTGACATGGTATATTGATACTTCTTTCACATTCTACACTTTTTTTTTCTTTTTTCTTTTTCTTTTTATGTTACGATCTACGCTACTTGAATAGTGGTTGTTACCACATATGCCATATAACCCATGATTTTAAGGGCCTCCTTTCGATGTATTTATTGGATTACTCTTCATGCTTTCTTCTGAATTCAAATCCTTCCATTTATAATTATTGGAGAATAACAACATAAAACTATTTTGACCAACTTTTCACTTGTCTTGCCTGGTTCCCTCATGCAGGTGAGAGCAAGGTGCAAAAATGAGTGGGCCGAATTCCAGGCTCGCCTCCTCGGCGCAGACCAGGCTTACCTTGCTAGAAGAGGAAGGGGGTAATATCAAATTTATCATCTTAAACAAAGCCACCACCCCCACCCTCACCACCTCTTTCCCTCATTCTGTACATGTTTACAACACTCGGCCATGAAGGGAAAGGGGGTGTTGAAAAAGAGTCCAATTTCTATTGTACTACTTTCTCCCTTTGCTGAGCCAAAATTTTATGTATCTTACACATTGTTAGTTTTATAAGAGGAGAAATTTACCCTCACTGGCGGAGATAGAGTTTTACCACAGTACATGAGAAATTTACCTTACCATTTTCTTTCACCATGCATGGTAGTTGGTGCCTGCAAAGGGAGTGGCTTTCAATTTTTGTATGGATTTTGGAATTAACTTATTATATACATTGAAATACAGCACATTAATGTGATCAATTTCTGTATGGTGGGTTGCTTTTGCTTCTTCTCAAGTTTTCTCAACATCTTCCAGTTGTATGTATCAAGTCATGAATTATATATATTATACCTTGTTGACCACATTTATGAACCATTTCTCTTGAAATCAGTGGAAGATGTTCGAACATTTTGAGGTTTACAGACATCGGAATTTCTCTTATAAGCATGGGATATATAAGCATGCATAAGAATATAACACGAGAACCATTTGATTGCCAAATACCTATTTTACTTTATTTAAAATCTTGCAATTCAATTACTCAAATCTCAGTATGGGATATATATAAGCATGCATAAGAATATGACACTTGAACCATTTGATTGCAAAATACCTATTTTATTTAATTTAAAATCTTGCAATTTAATTACTCAAATCTCAGTACTTTTGTATGCTTATATATCTCATGTTTATAAGAGAAAATCAATTTCAAACATTCCCCTACACAACAAATAGAAAATAGAAAATGTAAAAATATCAAAGTTTCAACATGTCAATCTTTTTCTTGTAAGTTTTCAGTCTTATCCTTTTTTAACTTACAATGAAAGGGGTGCTTCTCTTCCATTCATGCCTTATTTTTTCACCTAGCTTTTAATAAAAATATTAAGAGTAAACTGCAATTTAGTACCTCAGGTTTGGGTCGAATTGCAAGTTGGCATCTCTAGTTTTTTTTTGAAATTTTCAGTACCCCATCTTCAAAATCTTGGTAAATACATAACCGTCAACTTCTCCATCTAAAAGTCTGTTAAATGCTAACATGGCGTTGACACATATGTCAAATGTCTACCCAAATGTAGCCACATGGAAAAATAAATAATAAAATTTAAAACAAAATTTAAAACAAAAATGAATTATAAAAACTAAAAAAACTTTAAAAACCCACAATTAAATATGAAAAATAAAAACCTACAATTAAATTATAAAAAAAAAACCCACAAGAACACCAAACCCAACAACCCATTATCATCATCATCATCATTAGCTACCTCTGGTACGAAACTCAGCGATCTAAAACCCAGAACAACCTCTCCTCCTCCCTCCCCCACTAACCCCTAACCCACTCATCGCTGTCGTCTCCCTCACTCACTGCCAATCTCGACAACTCCCTCACTCACTATAGAACACCAAAAAACAAAAAAAACAAAAAAAACACAAGAACTTTGGGATTGCTCCCTGAAAAATCAAAATCTCATATAGAAATTTGATGAAATTATTAACCACAAGGTACCCAACTCATCTTCTGCTACTTCTTTTGTTCTATTAATTTTCTTCTTCTTTTTTTGCTTTCATTCTTCTTCTTTTTTTTTTTTTCTAGGCTGGGGCAGTAGTGGGTGTGTGTTCGACTTGGCTGGGGGAAGGGGATGGGGTGTGATGGGCTGTTGGTTGAGGGTGCGACTGGGCTAGGGGGAGGGGAGGGGGTGGGTCGGATCTGGGTGGAGCTAGGTTGGGAGGGGGGGAAGGTTTTATTCAAAATTCATCGAAAGAATGGGCCTCTTTCAAGAGATCCCTCATGCAGAGATTTCCTATGTCCAAAATAGTTTTGACTTCTTCGATAAGCATTTCATGCTTCTTGATTGCTTTAGTTCCACATGCTGCGTTATATTGAAATATGGTGGAATATGTTCAGGTTGAATGCTTGATGGCATCTTAAGTAATTTTCAAGTTAGTGAGCATGTGGAGCCTGTGTCTCTATTATCAGTTTCATTTTTGTGTATTTTTCATATTAAAATAGAATTTGATTTTTGGGTTCCTGGCTACTTCACTTGTTGCTGGCTGGTTTTGATAAGTGTGAAGTACTATGGGTTTTCAAATTATTCTTATCATATCACTTTGCAGACTCAGACACGAATAAGGAGAAGAAAGATGAAAGAAAAAAAAAAGTTGCAGATCTGCATGAAGAAGGAGAGGAAAGAGGAAAAAAAAAAAAGGAGAAGAAGAAAGGAAAAATAAAGAAGAAGAGTAGAAGTTGCAGACTCACAAATAAGGAGAAGAAAGAATAAGGAAAAAACAAAAAGAGAAGAAGAAAGAAAAAAAAAAAAAGAGAAGTTGCAGACTTGCACGAAGAAGGAGAAGAGAGAAGAAGGAAAAAGTCAAAAAAGAGAAAGACAAAAGAGAAGAAAGAAGAAAAAAAGAAGAAAAGAAAAGTGTTTGTTTTTTATTTTTATTTTTTATTATTTTATAATATTTTATATTTTATAATTTATTTGTTTACATAGTTATTATTTTTTATTATTTATTTGTCCAAATTAGCGCCATGTTAATGCCACGTCAGCACCACGTCATTGATTAACGGAGTTTTGGATGGAAGAGTTGACAGAAGTATGTATTTGCCAAAAAAATTAATTTGAGATACCAAAAATTTCAAAAAAAAATTAAAGGTACCAACTTACAATTCGACATAAACTTGAGGTACTAAATTACAGTTTACCCAAATATTAATAACAAGTTCTCTTTTATAAAATGACCCTTAAGGTCCTAAGCCAAGACAAAAATAAAACAGCGCTATTCTACCCACCCCATCTTCCAATTCCTATCTAAATCCACAAAACCATAGAGCCATCTTCTCCCTTATTCCTACAAGTTAAGATAGTATATAGAATATTTATTTTATATATTTATTTATTTATTTATTTGATATATATAAAATATTTATTTGTAAGGGCATGTGTATATATCGCACGCGCATTCAAGGATCTGATGTTACATTAAGTTTTATAGACAAGTGCAGAATTCAAGACTGAAGTTCTATCCATATATCATATATGCATATAGAATGTTATGACTTCACACTTCATACATCAAAGTGCACATGACCTCAGAATCGACAATGTTTGTAAGGTTTAAAAGGATAGGGATAAATTTGCTACATCATACCTCGTTGGTGCATGATGCTATAAAAAAGGGATAGAAGAATGGGCCAAATATTTATTTTAAAAAAAATTAAAAAACAAAAAAATTGGAGTGAGACTGAAGTTTGTTGTTTCACCAAACACTAATTGAGTTTGAGGTGCCAAACTATTTGCTTGCACTTGCAGAGACCCCTCACTGCCATAAAAGAAACGTTTCACCTGAATCACCTTCCTTTCTAAGACTTTATTTAATGTTTCCCACCTAAGTTATGTGGATGGTGTTGAAAGAAACAAGTCCATATATAACAAAGTAAGCCTCAGATCGGATATGTAAAGATCCATTTAGACTAAAACACCCTTTTCTCCCACCTAAATCTAACATGGATAATTGGTCAAATTAAGCTTACATCTCACATTGAGGCCAAAACAGCTTAGATCTCACATCTAGAAT
>QANT01001330.1:0-29384 GCA_003254885.1 Purshia tridentata | reverse complement strand
CCACGTAGTCAGGGTAAGGCCTCCGATACACTGGTTGGGTCACCCGTCTTGCTTGAGGTCCATACATATCTTGGACGACCATCTCAATCATATTTCTATCAATTCCTGCTGGGACTTGGCCAAATCCGGCCTGATTTGCTCCAACATGATGGTTAAGCCCTATGTTGCCTCCATTTTGATTGTTGGCCACTTGGTGGTTGGCTAACTGATTTTGGACTCTACCATTATTCTGGCCATTACCATTGTCCCCCAGCCCTAATTGAGCTCGTACTTGATTTGCCATAGGTGGAGGTCTATAGGGTTCAAGGATTTGCGCTTGGTTAGCCACGGATAGATTCTGGCCAAGACCTCCTTGGAAGGCTTGGACGATGTGTTGACCGATTTGGACACCCATGCCGGCTATGTTGTTAGCCATCAAATTGTTAGTCCGTTCAATTCGGTCCAATGTAGTGTTCACCTGGGTAGCCACGGTCTGTAGATGAGTCTGGTTGATGCGACCTTCCTCCCTTACTAAGTGGATAAGTTGTTGGACATCCTCGGCAGTAGCCGAATTCGGCTGAAGTAATGGGTCATCTTCCTCCCGTTCCTCTTCAACTCTAACATCATCATGAGACTTATCCTGAACTTTCTGGTCCAGCCCTTGATCAACGATGGGGTGGACTTGATCACTTGGGCCTTGTTGGCCAATTTGAGGCCTTTTCCCGCAATCAGGATTGGGGTGACTGCTTTGATTCACAGCACCAGTCGTCTTGCCACCGAGTTGGCTNTGCTCAGTCCAACTTCGTGCAATTTCCACCAAAACCTGCCCGGTTGGCAAGAAAGATATGGGGAAGCACTTTCTCATGCTTGGATTAGCGTTCTAGCCCTCAAGAAGCACCCTTTTTGGGTATGTTCACTCGTTTTTCGGCCAAAGTTGGCCAAGAGTGAATTTTGGTCCGTTTTTGGTGTAAGTGCGGGGCGTGCCACTATTGGGCCTCAAACTAGGCCACAATAGAAATTGGGATGTGATGTTGGGGTATGCGCCTAAATATGAAGTCGACTCTAAACGATTGTGCGGCCAAGCTAGGAACCACTCTTGGCCTAGGTTCTTTTCAAGCCTCGGGGACAAGGCCTTTAATCAGAATCGGAGTCCGAGTCACGTCTCGGCCTCCTCAGAACGGTGTGGCTAAACTCGTGAATGCAACGATGAGATTGGCCAGAAAGATAAAAATAGCTATGGACGATGAAATTATAATGGAACTTAACACTATTATTACTGTTTAAACCAACCTCAATGCGAAAGAAAGACAATGAACAAATTAAACATCTATGTATTACGCAAAAAGCAAAGAACTTGGATGAGAATTGAAATAAAATAGCCCAATTGTATGAAACAAAAGTGCATAAAATAAATCGATACCACAGCCCTTGCGAGGATGATGGTAGAGCTACAAACCTAATGATCTTGAGACTAAAGCTATGGAAAACCTAAAGCACCTTGAACGATAGCAACTAAGAACAATTAATTGAAAGCAAAAGAACTATGAGAAATTCTTGAAACTTGAGAGCTTGTGTGTGTTGGATGTTGAATGTCCCTCTTCTGATCCTTGAGTGCATCTATTTATATGGATTAGGATGCAACCCTAGGTCTGAAGTCGTCTTCCCTCTCCTAGTAGAACTCGAACTTCTTAAGATTTCTTCTTGCCAATCACGTTTTTGTCATTGATGGACACTGAAATTCCTTCCTTTGTAGGAGTCATTGCTTGGTGACTTATTTTCAAAGCCTTTCCAAATTCACTTCGAAGAGGATTCTAAGATGATATATATTGGACTTGAATTTCGGAGTTAGCCGCGTGATTGAGCCACATGAATTTCTACTGATTTATCAATTTCAAAGCCACATTGTTGGCCTTAAAAACCCTTTCCTTTTCTTTTTTTTGGGTCGTAGGCCATATATCATTGGTCCCGAGTGAACATTGGCCCTTTTTTATAAATTCAAAGGAAATGGGTTGAAATGCTTCTTGGCCTCCAAACGAATTGCGGCCAAGCATGGCCCTTTTTCTTGGCCACATATGTTTAGCCCCCCAAATAAGTTGTAGCTAAACATGGCCCTTTTTCTTAGCCATAAACAAAGGAAAATGGGCCAACAATATTTTCCTTGGTCCCCAAATACGAAACATGGACAACAAACACTTCCTTGGCCAGCAAATATGAGAAATGATATTTTTGGGTACAAACACGTTTCTTCTCATTCTCGTTAGGGCGTTTGACGTCTGTTGCCAGACCAACAGCTTCAAGAAATCTTATGACATACCAAGTAATATCAACCTCCCTGCAAATATGAGAAATGATATTTTTGGGTACAAACATACTCAAATAGGAGAAACGGCTCACACGAAAATGTCTACTACAAGTTAGCCCACTTTTATGAGCCGAGTGCGTTTTGTTGTTATTTTTATTGAAATTATGGAATAGTTTCAACCCAAAAAATCATATAAAATGATATTTGTATCAATATCTTTTGTTTATTTATTACATGCATATACATGTGATTTGAACAATAAATAAATCAACACAAAAATACACTCATTTAGATTCACATTCTTTCTAATTTTGTTGGTTATTGTTCAACAATTTCAAGATAGAAAAAAAAAAGCCTAGACATTAAAGGGCTGAACGCTGAGCATTGTACAAACATGTTATTCAGTTTTTAACGTGGGTTAGTTTATCATCCTAAAAAAATTGTGGAACATTTTTTTTTTTTTTTGACCACTAAAAATTGTGGAACATTTTAAACACCAAATAAGTTATTTTATCAAGGTAAGTACCCAAAAGTAGATTAATCATCATTTAGTGTTGTTTTAAAGAGTGGGGAAAAAAGAACGGAGAGAGAAGAGAAAGCAAGCAAGAGAGGTATAATGATGAAAATAATAATAATAATAATAATAAGGTTAAATATCTATCTTATTTACCAACGTAATTTTCGTTTTCTTTAACCATTAACTGTCCCCACATGCACGTTCATAACAACAACAAGAAGAAGATAAGATTGATCATCTTGATTCAGATAACGTAAAAGGACAAGGCACCCACCTAGGATTCGCTATCTTCGATCTTCACATAATGACACAATTCTAAATTGAATCGATTAGAACAAAGTTCATCAACTAATTGCTATGCATATATATTTGTGTGAAGAATAATTTTTATAAAACAGAGCATATAGAGTTTGAGTATACGTACAGAATATCGAAACAAATTCAGACCTGGGTTTCATCGGGCTGTTTTCATCATAAAAACCTAGATATTTTATCTTGGTGATTACTTTTGGATACATATATATGTATATATATACTCTTCTCTTAACTATAATATATGAACTCCATGCCCATGCATGTATGCATGTATGTACAGCTAAGCTAGTTGTCAAAAAATTACTATAGTGACGAGAGTAGTACGTAGGAGCAAGCTAGAGGGATTTCCATGCAAGAAAGTGTTGTATGGAAGCACCTTTGCTTTTGTTTTCCTAATCCATGATGAGTAATAATTCTTATAATTAACAGTATATCCAGCATTAATCGTAATGCAAATATTTTTTCTCATAAACCAACTTATTATATTTTGTGTGATCTTGTATTTAATTTTGAAGTTTCATCAAAGTCTTTTCTTCCATAAAAGCATAACTAATATTTATCAAATCTATAAATTTTAACCCTATTTTATGAAGAAATAAGTTAAATAGATTTAGGAAGAAAAGATTCATTTATATATACCCCTTTTCGGCGCTGCATATCGTCTCTGGCACTCCAAATTGAATAAATTGCATTGACAATTAAGAGTGTAGAAAGTTAAAGAGGAGTGCCAATAGTGTTGGCTATTACAAATTGTTTTCATGCTTTACAGCTGGATCAAATTATATTAAAAATACACTTATAAGTTATAGCATATTATATAATTAGGTTTTCTAGTAGTACTTGTGATCATGTACTTTGGCAGAGGTTAGAAAGTAAGACACACAAACCCCACATGTGCAAATTAACAAGGAAGGATTAATATAATTCTCCGGCAGACTTAGAATGATACTGTTTAATTAGTGTGTATATGGTGGCTTTACAATGTCTTTGCTTTTGTACCAGCTATAGCCTGGACACTTGTGCTTCATCTCCATTAAGCTTGGTTCTGAGAAAACTATGCTTTCTAAGGCATTGTAGCATCTTTCGATAATCATATTGAATATTTAGATTTTAGAGCCATATGTCAAAGTCAATGCTGCATGCATTGCCAATCTAATTACTTAATTTGGTACGTACAGGACTGAGTCCAGCCAGAGTCCAGCCAATTTTGAGCACCATTGGGTTGAAAACTTATGAAAATATGTGGTGTTTTTACCGCCTGATCAACTTACAGTCTGTGCATGACTAATTTCAAGAAAACAATGAAACATGAATCACAACAATGATTTAAGTTCGCTAGCTAGCTAGTGTTAACATACAGATAGACAAGCTAACCCATACCAACACCATAATATAAATCAATCTGGGATCTTCGAGAAATTCTTCATTAATTGGTTTCTAACATTTGTTATCTTGATACTCATCATTAATTGTTGAATCATCCTTCACAACTTAAATTTTTGCGACAGTTGCAATAACATGTTACTTAGTTATTAATTGCATGGTACCAGGCCACTTGGATGAGGTACTGTATTCGAATCTCTATTTGTATGGTTTATAATTAGATATATATATATTTGTTTCTCTATTTGATTACTCTCTCATTGTAAGTATGGGGTGTCACTCGAGTTTGAGCTCCCGCAATGAAATAGATTGATTTTGCATCAAAATGAGTTAGGCTAAGCTACGTACATGACCAACAGTTGAGACAAAACATACATTCCTCAAACCTAAGCAGAAACCAAAGAAAACTCTTTCTTCTTACAGCTGCATAACCTCATGAGTTCCTGCTTTTCCCATTTCATCAGTTAACTTGTCCCCCATGTATTATTCGGTTCGGTATATAGCACATCCACATGTACACTAAGTCCCCACAGATCATATATATATAACATAGATCATGTAAAAAGTCAACCCCATGGGTAATTCATTGAAACCAAGCTTTACTTGAACCCTACTCAACCAAATATTGCTGATGAGTTTTAATTAATGTTTGGCCAGAGAGTCGTATAATCCAAACAGGTTGGTCCAAAAATGTAAGAGTAACACAAAAGGCACCAACGTACTATTATCTTAACTTCTGAAATTTCAATTGATGTCGCAATATTTCATTTGGTCATAAATAAGTCCACAATGGACCTTATCAATTGGTATCTAAGTTTGTTTGAGATGCTAGTTAGTGTCTCTAGTACTATTGAAAATTTCCGTAATTCCACTATAAAAATCAAACAGGTTGCTGTCTCTCCATCCCTTTCTTCAGAGTTCAAACATTTACGTTAGACCACTTATAAGTAATGTCCGCATCTGCATGAAAATGCACATATAATGCTACCACGCACTGCATCTTCCATTTACAACTGTTGTGATTGATATTATCGTTGCTTCTTTATTCCCTCATCATCCAAGAAAATTCTTCTATCAACATGGAGAGAGACCCAATAATATTTAGTACTTCAACTCTCCAATTGCCTCCTGGTTTCAGATTCCATCCATCTGATGAAGAACTCATTGTTCACTACCTGCAAAACAAAGTGACTTCACTTCCACTTCCAGCACAGTTGATCACTGAAATCAATCTGTATAAGTATAACCCATGGGAGCTACCTAGTCAGTTCTGCAGCTCATTTAATTCCACCATGGTTAACTAATCCTTCTCTTTGGATTAAACAATATCACAGATAAATACTTTTGTTGTTTGGTTTGTGCAGAGAAGGCCTTGTTTGGAGAAGAAGAATGGTACTTCTTCAGTCCAAGGGACCGGAAGTATCCCAATGGGGTGAGGCCTAATAGAGCAGCAGCTTCAGGGTATTGGAAGGCTGCTGGAAGTGACAAGCCAATTTTCACATCTTGTGGATCCAAGCCCATAGGAGTCAAGAAGGCTTTGGTCTTTTACACTGGTCGGGCTCCGAAAGGAGTCAAGACTGAATGGATGATGAACGAGTATAGACTGCTTGGCAGTACAACCAAACCCTCAAGGTCAAAAGGGTCTATGAGAGTAAGTGGAAAGTATTGACTGAGAAATCAGATATTGAGATTGCATATATGTGTGTCTAAAAACGATGGAGCAAACCAGTTGCAACAGAAACTCAAAACAACCTTCTGGGGACCTTAGATATATAATATATAGGGTAGCCAAAACCAGAACCTCCTTGGTTATGGCCTAAGCTTACAAACCAAACAATAAGGTACTTTATTTCATACCTTATGAAATGCTAGCACTAATCGTCCATGCACTTGTGACCGACAACCCTTGATGGTATCAGCCCCACACCCATCAACCGTTTAGGGTCACGGTGACCCAGTCACCCATGCGCTAGCTAAATCTTCACTCGAAAAAATCCTTATATGTGTGCTTCACTGCACACAAGCGTAGAAGGTTCTCATGCTAGCCTAGGTTTCCTCTTGGAGAAATTAATGAATACTATTGTATGTAAACTTGTGCTATTGTTATAATCCTTAATTTTTCTTCAAGATTCAAGATTTCAATCTTGTACAGACATATCGTACTTAAACTTGTCAAGTAGCAATGTATTGTCGTTTTAAGGTGGAACACAGATGGTAGAGGCACTAAACATTAATCATCTTCAAAGAACCTTAATTGAGTCCATGCTTCAATTCAAGTCTACTTTATGTTTTTTGTCACTCGTTTCATATATATTTCAGATATCGACTTTGATAAAAACAAAGTGATCAAAGGCAATAAAAATTGCTTCTTGTTGTCACAGTTGGATGATTGGGTACTATGTCGGGTTCAGCACAAAGGAAACACATCAAAGAACATATGCTACACTCAAGACAGCTCTAGCCCTGAATTTGGAAGGTGTCTACTAAAAGTTGAGCAGACACAGCCTACATACACAAAACATCATCCTGATATGATAAAAGATTTTCTACATAAAGATTGCCAACTATTAGCTTCCATACTTGCCGGTCAAGCTCCATCTCCAATAGAGACCATCTCAGGCGTGAGCTTCCAAGGGAGCAAAGATGGCTATAGTGTTGCTTCTAACAATAAGGTAAATTCCCCAATATCAATTTCTTCTTTGGGCATTTATCCCAACATGCTAAAAAGGAAGACTAGAGATGAAAATACGAAAGAAACTCTCTTTCAACTCAACAACAATCTAGAGAGCAAGAACAAAGATGAGGATCTTCTGCCTAGCAAGAGACTGGCAGGCAACGATATCAACTGCTACATCCCAAACTACTTCCAAAATGACATACTCAAGCCTATCCCAACGTTTACCAACAACTTTGAGGACTTTAATGAAATGCCCTTCGCATGTAGATACTTCGAGTAAAGTAACTCTCTGCAGAAGTCATGTGTCCTCAAAGAAAGGACACAGTCAGGAGGCATGCGTTTAAGGCTGTGCAGCATGAAATATAAGCAAGGTGTACAATGCAAAAGATTGACTTGACTGAGCAACAAATATAACCAAATCAGTAATCTATCTATTTCTGCTAGTTAACTCTGTTTATGTGGAGAATGCTCTCCTGGGTTGTGTATATTTGTTAATGTCCATACAAAACTGGTAATAATAAATAATCTCAAGGCTAGACATAAAAGTTTATGTTTGATCATGCATGGGAAAGAAACACAGAAAAACTTTTCGGATGCAATGTTATGTAAACTAGAATTTCTTTAATACTTCAGTCGTATTAGTCATTTATCACATAAATTCTGTTCGTTTTCCTTTCATTAGATTATAAATTCTTTCCATATGCAGATGGCAAACTTAACATCCAACACTTGTTTCCCTCGTCAATATATAATCCAAAATGATTCCCAATAAATTCATTGCATGACAAATACAGACAGAAATAATAAATCTGAACTACAAATTTTCCATTTTATTGAGAGAAATAACCACCATGAACGATAAAATATATTATAATCATCTTCAAGTGACCAAAAGAACGTAGTTGGACTGAAGATGTTAAATAGATACAAGGAAAGCCCTTAAAAGAATGGAATCATATAATACATATCTGGCCAATAAGCTGCTGAAGCTTGTTTAGCGTAACTTCACCTCAGTATACTGCGAAAGAAGAGTAGATTATTTCATTTAAGGGAAAAATACTTTCATGTACAAAAGTTGAATATATAGATCACTTATAAGTTATAAGTGATGGATCGATTAATTGATCTGCAAGAAATCTTAACAGCAGTGTCCATGAAAGTCTAGTAACAGATTTATAGCATTCAGATAGTCAAACCTTTTTTTTTTAACAAAACCATGAAATAAATGTCTCGACTATAATATCTCCCTCATGACATTTTTAGTTGAATGTTTTCTGATATTATGTGCCAGAAGACATTGTGGCCTATCAATTTGAAAGAAATATTCAACCCTACAGCTTCAAGGAAATGCTTATGCCTCTGAAAATTTTGACACTTACTTGTATAAATAGAGGGCGATTCCCAGAATTATACAAAGCAAAATAATGTCGATGCAGAAATTTCTGCTCGACCTCATCTGCAAAAAACCCAAGATTCTGATTACTTGAACCATGTCAGTCTCACTGGATGAAAACAGAGAGAACCTAGTTAGCCTGTATGATGTGAGAATATTAAAATTGATCATGAAGATCAGGGTACAGCTGGCTACCTTCTGAAGATTTTCCTTGAGCCTAACATTAGTATTTTTTATGTCAGATGTCGCCCTGTCCACCTGTGAAGCACCAAAACATCACTAACTAATGAACTTATAAAGTGTCGGCAACATTATTTGTCTCCTTGAGGTGATTGAAAAGACAAGGATTTGAGTAAGTGAAGAAACTCTCACCTTTGTATCTATTTCATCAATTAGCGGGACTTGCCGGTCCAATTCCTGAACATATTGAAACAATTATCAATATATACATTCTGCTAATGGCATAACGGAACAGAGTTATGTGCACCACAACCAACCTCATTCATATCTTGGGCCAAATTTTTCAGTGTACCCAATCCTTCTGATATGATATCTAGACCTTCATCCTGTGTGAATGACCAACTGAATCAAAAGAACTGCAAAGTTGTAGCGTAGGAGACTAAAAGCGATTGTCTAACTAAATGATTTTAGTTTTGCCTCTGTTGATCGCAGATTCACAGAACAGAATGTAAAAGCAAGTAAATTAATTAGAAATGTTATATGCCTGTTTCTTTTTCCGCATTTCATACTCCTGCTTTAATTGACTTGATTCTTCAGTTTGCTGGAAAAAATCACTCTCAAAGTTCCCATCTGATTGGTAAGGAAACACACGAGTATTAACAATCGAGCAAAAGGCTGCTGACATTCATTGAAAAGTGTAACCCCAGAAAAAGCATCAAAACACATATCACCTGATAAGTCAAACTTGATATTTTTATGAGATGCTGAAGTTCCCCATCCCCCAGCTTTTTGGGCTGCAATTTCTGTTCGATCTGGTATTTCTTCAATCCTCTCTGGAAGTGCAAGAACCATATCATCACGTGCTTCTAGTTCTTCTTTGGACAACCCTTTAACCTGTTATTGAATGGCCTTAGGAATACAAGTTAAATTGGCAATTATAAAATTTGGCCAGGATGCAAAACAAAATGAACCCACACTGTCTTAAGAGATAATAGTGGTGATAAAAATCAATAAAACTAGGTTGAAAATATAAAGTCTTGGTATGAGCCTTTAATATCTTGCCACGACATCCATGCATCCTTTAGCGATAATGATCAACGAGTATGACCCAAATATGAATGTCTGTATGTATTTGGATCATAGATGTGGACAGTATGGTTGCCAATGATATACTAGGGCTATGCTTGGCAGACTTTCATGGTGTATGAAGTACCATCCCTACTCCAAGCCATGCTCTGGTATTGTAGGGCTGATGTTGTCAAGAATTTTTGTATGAAAAAATGGTTCTCATAGATACGGCTGTCAATATCATGAAGACCTAATTTTATGCAACCCGTCAATTATGTAGCCTTTGGCTTTGTCCACATTGGTTAGGTTTGCAATTTCTTGTTGTAAAAGCAAAACCCACATTTTTTACCAGAAGAAAAAAAAAATGTCATAGTAAAGGCCACCAAAAGTGTTGTTGAAACAAGTATAATTTTGAAGCAGGGAAATGTTAGGAGGTTGTTTCATGGTCAAATATGAGCAAGAGAGACGAAACGGTAATATAGCCTAGAAGGAATTAACAAAAGGAAGATGATACAAAGCCCTTCTCAGAACTTTGTATTTTCTCCACGAGGATGCAGAGCTGGTAAAATATGACAAACATAAAAGGCCTCCCAAGAAACACAAAAGTATAAAGCCATATCAAGCAAGAGAAGCTAACACATGCCAAGTCAATAGAGTAGAGAAAACGATGCTATTCAGCCAACTAAGAATTCAAAAAAATGGGTTTCTCTTAATGCTGAGGAATGTAATGTAGGGCTTTGTCGAGCTGAGGTTCTTATCCCAATTGTTCCAGAATCACACTTGCTTAATAATGGGAAAGTGCAACATCTCATGGAAGATATCAACCGAGGTTACAGTTGTCTCCTTTTAGTTCACACAGAGGGCATTTGTATGCTTCCTCTGTGTCCTCCCTGTCCTATTTTGGCAAAAGTCCTCAAATCCTATCTAGTTCACTTTCTTCTAGATTCTTCTAGAGTACCACAATTCTATGGCCAAGATTGTTTTGATCCATCACTAGAATCCTTCTTGTTTTGCTCATCTTGTGCATCAACAATGGACACACGGTAACAGTCAGGCTCAATCCACACCATTTTTCCAAAACCAAGAAAATAAGAATAGGACATCAGTTTGGAGGTATTATAACACACTTTATCCATAAACAATAATATCCATCACAATATGTGACCTGGATTGCTAAATTGAAATATGAGTCAATAAAAAGAAAAGTAAACTTGAAAATCAAACTTTAAACCAAAGTGATTTGACTTCACCTTCCTCTGAGCCAATTTTCGCAGCTTAGGAACTTCCTCCATCAATCGAGCCTTGACCCGACGAACCTCCGCATTCATCGCAACAGCAACAGCCCTATTACTCTCCAACAATGCCACATCCGCTTTCTGCACATTACAAAAAAATCAATTCGCATTTTCTGAGCAACCAAACAAAAAATGGAAACAAAGAGGAACCTGGTGGGCGGCCTGGATCTGGTCCTCGAACTGGCCGTAAAGGCGAACGAAGGTATCGTCGCCGTACTGGTTGAGCTGGCCCTGCTTGTCGATGTCGTACTTGTCGTATTTCCTGCATATCGTTTCGACCCGGGAGAGGATTTCGATGACGCTCATTTTCTTTTCCTCTCAGAGAGAAGACAGAATCAATCGTTGGTTGCTAACGTCGTCGCGAGAAAGAAGACATACATTATCTCTCTCTCTTTCCGGAGGCATTGCGTTTCGGAATTATCGGGCGTGTGGCCGAAATGAGGAGTGGAGCGCAGAGACCGGTTTCGAGAAGCAGGAGAGGGACGCCATGACAGGGTGGACTTTCATTATTTGTCTTTTTTTGGCGGGTACACCTCCCATTGGTCGCTTTATCATCGTTTTTCTTTCAAATCTTTGTTACCTTTGTTTTTTTTGTCCAAATTACATTTTTAGTCTCTATACTTTAACAAAGATTTTACTAGGTTCAAAATATCAATTTTATTTATTTTTTAGACATAATATAATATGACAACACATGAATAAATATTTTTGATATTTCATAATTAATACGGTTCCAAGAAATAATTTTAAATTCAAAAAAATAATTAATATTTTTAGTCTCTATACTTTAACAAAGATTTTACTTTGGTTCAGTTTTTTCAATTTTAAAAATTTCAATCTTGTACTTTTATCACATTTACAATTAGGTTTAAAATATTAATTTTATTTATTTTTTAGACATAATATAATATGATAACACATGAATAAATATTTTAGATATTTCATAATTAATACAGTCCCAAGAAATAATTTTAAATTCAAAAAAATAATTAAGAAAGAAAGAAAATAAATAATATAAATAATTAAAAAAAAGACATATGTCCAAAATAAAGTCACTCAGTTAATAAATTACACTCATATTTTATTTAAAATGTCTAAAATATTAATGTTCCATCATATTTTACCAACACTTTAAATATAATTAATGATTTAGACCTAATTTCAAATATAATAAAAGTATGGGACTAAAATTTTTAAAATTATAAGAACGGAACCAAAGTGAAACCTTGGTTAAAGTATGGGGACTACAAATATAATTTGTCTTTGTTTTTTCTTCTTCTTTTGGGTCATATGGGCCCAAGTCCATGTCCAATAAGGGGCATTATTGAGATTTTCTTCAAAGTTTTTATTCTTTTTTTGGGTCATATGATGTGGGTTCTCAATTATATATTTTGGACTACGGTAATTTATTCAAGATTTAAAGGCCCAACCATATGGTTTGACTTGGTCCCAACAATTTAAGAGATAATGAGAAACCATGTATAATATGGTTTAGTTCCCTTATTTTATTTTTTTTCTCAAGCAAATCCAAGGAGATCGAAAAATCCAGAGGGAGTGCCTCGGAGATCTCAATTTTTAATTTGAACCTCTACCCATAATCCGTAGTTGACAGTGTGTTCAAAAGAATTTAGATCCTCTTTTTGTCTTGGCAGGTTTTGGTTGTTAATCCAAGTCATATATTGGAAACCTAATGGTTCTCCCATCTTGTTTTATGTAGACTTTAATAATAAAGCTGAAAAATACATTATAACCATTGAATTTCTGATAGACAACTTGAAATAAGAGCTACTGACAGAACAAGCTGAGGATCTAGTGTTCAAAAAGCCTTTCAACATGAAGTTTCACTTCTCTTTAGAGGGAAGTCAGCGACAATGAAGAACCAAAGGTAGTGCATACGTATTACATATTATATTGTATGAAAAATTTCTCTTTCGTAAATATTAAATATTTATTTTGTTATGCTATGAATTTGAATCATCGATTACATTGATCTTTGACTAAACGTATCGCCCAGTTTGCATATATCTTATTTTATTAGACTGTCCAGTATGAAGATGTTACACATTCTTGGTATATCTTAAAACAAAAGGGTAGGTTTGTAGAGATGGGGAGAAACATTTCTTGCAGCCAGCGGGGTTGGCCGAGTACGTACGGAAGTAATGGCCGAGGCAGCAGCTGTGATGACTAAGCTAGAAGTGTGCCAAGGGGTTGGATGCATATGTGTGGAAGTAGAGTGAGAATAAAATTTTGATAGATGAAGTTGCTCATGATGCATATGTCTTGCCATGAATTGTATCCCTCCAACTTGGAGTTTGATGCTGAGCAATTGTAATTTTCAGTTTGGTAATGAAGGTTTACGGTTTGGGGAAAGATAACACCCATTTCCCAGTCTGCATTCAACGCTAAAGTATCGCATACACAGCCACATGCACAAATGAAACAATGAAACAAAGAAACAAACAGTTAAAGAGCTACAGTCATCGCAACACAATTTTCCCACCATCAACATTGGAAAGATCTTACAACAAACAGATTACTGCCCCATCCTGTACCGTTTTATCCACGGAAAGCCACAGAATGTTCTTTGAAACCTCAACAGTTGGAGCCTATCTAAGTAGGAACTGATCGCACAACCTTAAGTTGGTAGTGGACCAACTAAACACCGATTTAAGCACAACTTAACGACACATGCTAACAATTCTCCTCAAGTAGAAGACATCAGGAATTTAACACAAGAATTGACAGACAACTAGGCTCTAATAATCCCTCGTCCCAAAAGCTTCAAGCTGATAGGAAAAACACAAAACAGTATATACTAAGCACAACTCAATACAACCACTATTCCACACCAATCTTGACTACTAAACTCTACGAGCAGAAACTATATGTTTCGAAAGCCGATGAAAATCAGATGAGAGGTACAATTATTGGTGCATTTTTACATGGATTACTGATCCCCATTCACCAAATCCTAACAATCAATTGTTCTTCGCTTCAAAACAATATTCTACAGTATCTACCATGGCACAATCTGAATTTATTAAATCTGCAAGTATATCTTCCAATTCTCCACAATCTGGCAGCTATGTAAAACTTATCCTATAACCTTACATACATTCTGCCTTAGACCTCAAAACCAACAGATATCCAGAAAACATTAACTCTAATATAAACATAAAGCCTATTCTTTTCAAAGCTTCTGTAGAACAAAAAAAACCAAGAAATATTTAAGCCAATACTCTATATGCTCTGTACTCAGTCAGCAATGCCAAATGTCTATCTATATACTAAACTACTAAGATCTGGAGGGGTTCAACAACTGTCAAATGGCAAAATTTGAAGATAAGCTCAGCCCCATTTTTCCAGCACCAAGAGTGAACTTATAAAAACAAATATCCTATTTGCTTGGTGCTCACCCTGAAATCCCAAATCTACACTTACCTATTTACATAGTAAATTAGTGAGATGTGAATGAGTGTCAAACGGTGCACTTTGTAGATAACCCCAAGCCCATTCCAAAACTTATGTTACAGCATTCTCTCCAATTAAAATTGTAGTGATAAGCAATGAAAGCTTTCTTTCGATCATAGTCCAAATAAAGAGATCTGAAGCAAGACAAATGGGCGTCCTATTAAAATTAATAAACCATCTTATTTCTCCAAATTTACAGTCACAATCATGAACAACTTGGCAAGAAGCCTTGTTACAGTGTATAATGATCAATGCAGTGGAAAGTCATTCCAACTTATTTTCAGAAGAGGGGATATTTAGAGGAGATCATATAGCAGATAAACGGCAATTTTTCAAGGATAAAAAAACAACATTTCATCTTTTTTATATGATCTCGTAAAAACTTTCCACGTTACTCAAACAACTTGTATGTCATTCTCTATGTGCAATTAGAAGACTAACCTATTATCAGTAAGTTTTTTAAGTATTAAATTTGGATTTAATGAACCACAAAAGAATACATGCTATAAACATATAAGAGATGCTTACTCCTTTTATTTAGACAAAAAAGAGATGCTTCCATTAATCGAACACATTTGGGTGATACTATCGACTCAGTCAAGAAAAAAGTACAAAACTAAATATTTCAGAAAGGCAGACTTGGGCAATGATTGGAATTCAATGGAGTAATTCATGGGGTGGGAAGGAGCAATTCATGTGAGTGGGTCAATTGACCAAACCAAGTCTGTCTTCTACTTCTATTAGAAATTTCCATTTTCATATCATTGTCTAAATTTCAACAAATCCAATACTATTGGATTCTCATTTCTTAATATGTGATACTAAAATAAGCAAAATAAATACAGCCTGACAGCCATCGGACCATTCTTTGGAGCTAAAATCAATATATAATTAAAAAAAGAAAAAACAAAGCAAGATCAAGAACGGTTAAACTTATCCGTTTTCCTTCAAATTAGCATCCAACAAATCCAAAATCAAACAAAATTGAAACCCTAAAACGACGACGACCCTGCTCAAATATACAGAGCAAAACAAAATACCGTAGCGTTCAATTACCGATTACTCAGCCTGCAAGTAGACTCCAATTCCAGGAGAACGATCCGATCCGTCACCAGAATCCGGAAATCAAGCTCCGCCGGTGGATCGGTGGAGATAGAGCTTTCCGATGACGTGGAGGGCCGTGACGAAGCCGATGAAGCAGAGGCTCATGATGAGCACGACGTTCGGCGAGATCTTCAAGCCAGGAGCGTCGTCCGTGTAGAACCTCAGCATGTTGTTTCCGGCACCTGATCCGCCTCCGCCGCCGCCGATACCTCCCGAACTGGTGGAGCCGCCTCCCCCGAGCCTACGGCGGCGCATGCCGGCTGTCGCGGCAGCAGAGCCGCGTGGCGCCATGACACCGGGTCGCGAGGCCGAGGAGGAGGAGGACGTCGCTTGTGACTGAGATGAGCCTCGAGCCATTGTTAGATCAACACGAAGACAGGGTGAGAGCGAGAGGGAGAACGAGAGAGAGCAAACGAGTATGTAGGAGTGGGTGGGATTGTAATTATGGAAAATTTTGGTTTATTTAATAAGCTTTAATTTAATGGACGAAGATAATTACGGATCGGGAAAGGCGGTGGTTTTTAGGTGGTGTTGTTCAGTACGGTTACAGTTATACTAGTTCGTTAAGTAACTAAATCATCTACCGCTGATGGAGGTACTACAATGGATCAATAAGACCAGATCAAGTGCCCAAAAAAATTTAACAATAATTAATTATGGTTTTAAGGATAAAAGCATGACATATGATGATCTGACCATTTTAATAAGCTAGAAAAGGATAGAGATTAAATTGCCAAGGTGATGAGCGACACAACACAAGCAAAGTCCGATTCGACCTCCAACAACTCACATCCATAACTCCAAGCAAGAGCAAGGCCATGCAGTAAACTCCAAAACTAACCTTGACCAGCCATTTCTTTCCCGCCTCTTCTCTTTTTTTTTTCTTTTTTTTTCTCTCTACTCTTTTTTCAATGACTAAAATTGAATGAGTAAATGTCATATATGTGTGTATATATTGCTCTGTTGTTTTGTGTCAAAAATTAAGTTGCAATTTCTGTGGTTTCTGGTTTGTGTATGTTATACACATTTTCAGTACACATTAACCCTACTCGGCCACTTAGGCTGAGTTAGATAGATTGATATTGAACCTGTTAAAACAAGACAGTTTTGTGAAGTTAAAATCATGAGGCTCATATGAATGTAAATGGGTAGTTAAATTTTGATCACATTTATGTTGTAGGGACTTCAATTTTCTAGAATTTGTGTCATACCTCAATTTTCTCACATAAAGATCAAGTATTCAAGTTGCAGCAAGAAAGAAAATATATTTACAGAACAAGCTTATAGTGCTTCGATTTGAGATGAATAAGCACAAGAACTTAAAAGCTCAGATTGAGACACTACTTTTTGGGTACCCTAGGCGGCTCCTTATTTGGCTCGGCACCACCAACAACGTAGTGAGCTACAGTCACCGACACAAGTACCACTCCCAAACACAACACAACACTGCATAGCATCGTCGACCCAACCTGCCCAACAATCCCTCTGTGATCATCTCCATCTCTCTCTCTCTCTCTACCTGTTTGATGTTTTACTTGGGTTAAAGATTTGGTTGTTAAAAGCTCGTCTATGCGACATATTATATAAAGAGAAGGGTGCTTTGGAATTCGGATCATCATCACAGATCGAGGCTGCAGGAAACAATAGGAGATGGGAAAAACTGAAAAACCAGGTACTGTTGTTAATTATAAGGCAGCGATTGTCGTTTTGCGCGCAGCAGATATACTTTGATTTGGAAATAACTGAAAGCTTCTTTCGATCTATTCTACACGGCAGCAAAATGGCTTCTTGGGGTGTGAACACAATTGACAGCATATTGAGGATTATATATTAGTCATTTGTGATGGTGTTGGGTGGACTTCAGACATTGGTTGGTGCTTTCTAAACCTTCCAAAGTCTGCAAATTTTTGTGAGTTAGAAAGCACGGGATAAAATGTCGACGTAGTGTTACAAATCAACTCAAAATTTAACACGTATGTAATCATTAAGGCTCCATTAGTGTCTCAATATATGTGTGTCCGAGCCAAACGTATAAAAGTTATTTTTCACTTAGTCCCTCACTCCCTCCCCTGATCACCTCTTCGCACACAAACCAGATCGAAACTTTGATGAAAGTAAACTATCCTTGTGAACTATTGGAACAAAATATTAGTCTTTGGCTTTCGGGAGGGATGTTGTACGTATTGGATTTAAGAAGCATTTTATTTACAGAACAAATGCTAAAAATTACATGAAGTACTTAAACAATTGAAACGTTCACTGGTATACATATATTCCTGCCAAATTTGAAGCAAGCAAACCAAGAAAAGAAGTGAAAGAACAGTAATTTACAAAGTAAAGCAAAATCTATGGCCTTAAGTACGTACTGTCTCCATTTGCTCCAATCATAGGATCGTCGGCCTTATATATAATTGTCATCGTCACCGTCGCATATGGCACCATGATCACCAACCCCAGTCAATCTCTAATGGCAATGGATGAAGCAAAATTTTGCAACGCTTAAAACATGTTTATATGCTTTGCCTCTTGTCAAATGAGAAGTCTTTTTTCGACCGTGCATTAACGTTAATTTCTTGTTGGGTTTCAGTCGGTTGTGGAGCTGCACTACTTATAGTAGTAGTAGTGGCCATGTGAAACGAATTGGATTCAAGGACATCAGCCCTGTCGTACTCTGCGTGACCCAATTCGATTTGGTGCTGGTGGGACGAACCATCTACATGGAGTTTGTGTGAGGGAGAGGGTGACTCATTGTCCCATCGTTGATCAGCATCGAAATTCGATCTTCTTGGTGAATTGTGGAAGCTATCCACCTCGCTGCGATAGTGTCGCAGGAGGTGGACTGGGGACATGTGGTGGGATGGAGTGTTTGGTCTGCTAGACAATGGGGTTACAGACCCTTTGTTCTGCTTTATGTGCTTCTTAGCCGTGAGATGCCATTTGCGTAGAGCTGCGGCCACTCTTTCATTGAATATGGTTGGTTTCATGGTCGATCCCATCTGCTCATATCAAAATATATTTGAGGATTCATATATATTCACATCGACAACATAATATGTTAAATTGTCTGATAAACATTGATCATGTTATGTTATCACACTGTGAATTAAAACCGGTATTAAATTTATACATGATTTTCTATTTAGTAACATATAACATGCTGAACAGTTTATGATGCAGTATATCTGATGTATATTATATTTTTACCTGAGTGACAAGGGCATAGAGAGGGAGAGTGACATAGCTGCACAGAATCTCTATTAGGACCCTGAAATCTCCAACATTGACTGTGTTAGAACACTTCAAATGTTTGAGAAATTAATTAGGAAGTCATTAAAGGCCAAAGAAGTGAGACTCACCCCATTGAAACTCTGATGATCACATCCTCCAGATGCTCGTGAAAGCAAGATTTTAGACTAAATTCATACTGAAAAAGAACAAAAAGTGACTTGGTCAGAAAAATAGTAAATATGGGCTCTGTCTAATTTGGGCTATAAATCCAAATCCACCTATTCAAAGTAGACCCAAACAAAGGCCGAATCCATATAATAATCCAAACAGGCTCTGAGTGTAAAATAAACCAAAAAGGCTAAAAAGATGTAGCAATACCAATACTTACCCAACTCCATGCAAAGAAAGCAAGTTGGAATGCATTCTGCAATTGATAAAATGAAAAAGTCACACACAAGGGTAGTCAATATATTTTACATGATTTTGAATTCTAAAAACTAAAGCTCAAATTTTTTGTACCTGAAAGAGAACAAAGTTGATGAGGTAGAGAATGAGTCGAGGGCGGTTGAACCAGAAGAGGTCATCACCAGGCTGAACCACTGGTACCCCCTTCACAACCTCTCCTCTGTCTTGAATTCTAAGACCCATTTTGGTTATAATCACCTGTAGCTTGGTGCCCACCAATAGAATGATCTGCATGCAAGTGCATTGCCCACAGTTAGATCTATCTTCTGACTATATATTATAATTAGGAGAAATAGTCATTTTAGTTCCTAGATTATTACACTTGTATCAGTTTGATCCCCAGACTTCTAATTTGGAAATTAAGGACTCTAACTTTTTCAATTTTGTCAATTAAGGGCTTTTTCATCAATTTGCACATTTTTTATACAAATTTATGTTTTTATAGCACCATGTAAAGTCATTTTTTAGTGTAAAATGGTTTCTTTTAGTTAAATCTTACTTTTTTTTCTTCATGCATCATTTTTTTCTCCTTTATTTCTTGCTAAATTTGGATGAAAAATATCCAAATTGATGGAAAAGTCCTCAATTGGCAAAATTGAAATAGTCAGAATCCTTAATTTTCCAAATTAGAAGTCTGGGAACCAAACTGATATAAGTGTAATAGTTTGGAGACAAAAATGACTATTTACCCTTATAATTATTTGGATTTGGATGAACTATAACATATGAAGGAAGGATTTTGCTTACAATTAATGGGACAAATGGTAGCCAAAGATAAGAATACCAGCCTGTCCAACACAAAGTGAAGAGTAATAATTAAATAAGAGCAGTGTTATGTTTAGGTTTATGGCAAAAAGTAGGGGTTAAAGTGAAACATTGAAGATTTGGGGTGGTTTGTTTTGCGGGAATAAAGCATGAGAATGAGTATAAGATTATATTCCTACGTTTGTTATGAACACTTATTAGAGATGTGTTACCTTTTAAATGAAACAACAAAGTATCAGTACACAAATACAAACTCAATTTTGTTATCTTTCGAAGCATAAATATAAAAGTATACTTGAAAATTTATTCTTAACTCACCATGAGTATTAAAGAGTAGAAATATCACAGCAAAGCCCCAAATTGGAGGACTGAAATTTGAAAACAAAGACAAATATTATTACTAAAAAAATTGCAAATATTAAATCTACGAAAGGGCATTAATTTGAATAATTTCATAGCATAAAAATCTGAAAATAAAAAGATTTATTATAATTAAAAAAAAAAAACAAATGATCACTGACCTGATTCCCACAACCACCTTGAAATCCTCTTCAAGTGATCTGTTTATGTATTTTTGGAAATTGAATTTCTGATGGCTTTGAGGTGCCAAATGTGCCTGAAATATTATTTATTTATTAAAAAAAAATTATATCCCAAACTGATATAACTGCTAAGGTCATATATAGCATGTGTTCATGTAAAAGTGTCAAACATGCTAGGCTGGCCCGAATACGGCATGAGCATGACATGGCATGGTACGAGTAAATGGGTCAAGCCAAAGTTTTTAGCCTATTGCGCTCGGCATAGCATGAGCACGACATGCACGGGCCCGAAATAGGCGCGGCTCTTTTAACATTATTTTTTATATTTTTAGAGAACTTTTTAATAAGAATATTTAATTTTCATACAAATAAATTTTAATATTTAATTTAAATAAGAAAAATATCATAAAATTAATTTTTTCACCATAAAAAGATAAAAAGAAAGAAAAAGTTCATGGGTCGGCCTATTTAAGATACGACACGAGCACGAATGACTAGTGAGCCATACCGAGTTTAGGCCTTAATTATATGGTCCATGTCCAAGTACGACATGAAAACACAATAGGCTCAAATTAAATAGGCCGGACCAAACCGGCCCATTTGACACCTCTATATTCATGTATACAGTATACTATATTATCTCACACAAACATTCATGTAAATTATTTATTATATTCTTTTTACTAATAAATAAGCCTTTTATTTTATGTATCTAGCATAAATAAAAACTTACCATGATAAATCCATGCCGCAAGGTTAAATAATCAACTTTGGGAACTGATCTAACAAATTGTCTGAAAAAACAAACCTGCAATGAAAATATAAAATTAAATAATTAAATAAATTCATGGAAAATGTGAAAGGAGAAAAGAAAATGCAAAACAAATAAACACCCTTAGGTCAAACATATAAATAAAATTAGCCTAGGTCAACACATCAATAAATTGATGAAATAGAAGAATATAAAACTAAGCAGATATAAGAACTAAAGTCTTAGACTTCCACCATTTGTTCTTATTAATTTTGTGACATTTAGATCATTGGGCTCAACACGTCATTCAATACGAAGTTGGTTGTTATGTGAATTGAGAATATAAAATCAAATTAGGTGTCCTATTAAAAAGTCAAACTATTACAAAAAGGAGGAAATTATCTTGGCCACGACCTTGTCCTTATTTAAAGTGGCATAGTTAGACCGTCACTGCCATATTGTTGGGATAACATAAATTAGCCTATAAAATATTTTTATTAAATATTTACTTAATTACTCTCAATCTAATAACATAAAATATAAAGATCTATGACTAAGAAAATATTTATAACATAATTATATTTATCATTTAAACTATAGTATTGGGTCATGGATAATGATTGTGCATGGTCCAAAGTCCAAGGTCTTTTGACCTTTTGACTCTGCAATAGTGCAGGTGTTTTACAGTGGAGGTTATATCAAAACAATAAGCACTTTTAAGAATATGGTACTTTTGATATTCTGGAAGGCTCAATATATAGGGCTTTATTTCATTTCTCACGATATCGATCTATTTTCTAGAAAGGTCTTCAGTATTGAATTAACAAGTCAAAGCCATCAAACTGAGAAGAGATCATAATTGATATATGATCATGATCATCTGCACAAAGCGCTTTTCACACCACTGCTAAAAGCACTTTTCAAACAAATTATTTTGGCCTCCGAGTCATGGTGTTAATTTTGTCCATTCTGATTATAGAAAGGACAAGAAGAAATTTCCTTACGCTAAGCCCTAAACGTTTCCACACTAATACACAACAAATATTTTATTATTTTTAAAATCAATATTTTTCATTACTTCCGACACATCTAATAATATTTAGATATTTAAAACATAGGTTAATTACTAGCTAGTCTTATATGACGATTTAATAAGAGAATTTTTTAACGTGAAATGTGTTTTGCATGATTAATATGATACACCGATCGATCAATGTCTTATATCCACATTGATCCAGAAAAACTATCTCGCATTAGAGAAATCCTTCAATCCAATATACTAGGACGATAGATCGCCTATTTAAATTACATGTTCAAACAAGAATCAATATAAAAAATTCACATATTGCTAAAGAAAGCATTTTCCTTTCACCCAAAAAAAAAAATTAATTATGAGAGCGCATCTTCAATTATTTTCCTATATTTATTTCAAATATGAGGATAAGATAAAAAAAGAAGAAGTTAAATTTGGAGAATGGTATGTTCTCCAATACTAAAATTGAAAATTTTCCAAATCATATAAAGGTTGAACGTTAGAGCCTTAGAAATTTGGAGAGCCTCATTCAACTTGATTTGTTGAAAATTTTTAAAGAAATTTAAAATTTGAAAAGACTTTAAGGGATAATTGAAAATGATAAGTCAAAAATTCAATTTAGTTTTTTAAAAAAAATCAATTTATTCAATGTGTCAAAAGATCATTTTCCAAAATCTTAAATATTTTTCTTCACATTTATTGTATTCTAAATATTCTCCGATAAGATTGAAAAATATAAAGTGATAAAAAGGGACATGACCTTCCAGCAGGAAAGAAAATGAATTTGCAGAAGCAACACCGGCACAATTTGGGTCAAATATGGGTTGAAGGATTGAGTACAATGGTCAAGCCATCATTCTTGTGGAAAAGTAATACATCACTATCACTAACATTTCTAAGAGGTTTAGGCATACGCTAAGTCAAATATCATAGACAATAATTGATTAATAACAATTACAATATAATTAAACACAATTACCGAACTTATATTTGACCCTCATCATTTCCTAATTAATCCAATGCCAAATACATATCACTTTAAATGGCAGCTTTAATTTCCTTATTATTGACATTTAAGTTAGAATGTGGAGTCATTTTGTTACGCTAAAGAGCAATGGATCACTTGATAAGTGACTAGGAAAGTAACATATGAACAAGCTCTAAGTTCTAACTCTAAAAAATAAAAAACACAAATAAATAAGTAAATAATCAGAGTATGCCCATTGAGCGACATGCAACAAACATTTAGATTCTTAATTTATTGTTTGACAAGAAAATAGAAATATATCAATGTTGAAGTCTAGCTCGCTTATGATGATTAATGCGAATTTCAAAGTTCAAATTTTTTCCTCCACAAATTAATTTCAAAGCTTATGTTAAATAATTTAATATGTTATATTACTATTTAGACTTAGAAATAAATTATACATTCAAATAAATATGTATCTAATTAATGATTATTAAATTGATAATCTGACAACATATTTATGTTAGATGGTCGATCCAAACGAAAAACATTCTTCTCTATATTACTAGCTAGTTAGTTTAATAGTTTTATAATTCATGATGAAATAAAATATGGCTCTATAAAAGGTGTTAAAAGCAAAAGTGATAAAAAAAAAACACTTACTATCCACATAAGAAAAGGGGTTTTGGTCCAATAGCTTAAGTGCCTTCTCCCAAAGGATGTGTCCCTCGTGAACCTGAATCGCTCTGGATCTGTGATACACGCAACACTTAAATTAATTAATACACTTTTTTAAACCACATGTTATGTACTTAATTTATATCTGCATTTGTCAAATTTGTTTGACTTTTTATGTTGTTTAAAAGTTATTACTTTTTCTTTTGTAATTTAAAATGACAGATAGATAGACAACTACAGGACTAAAATAATTATATTATTGCTTATATATATTTAACTTATAAGAATGGCTCTTGGAGCTTATATATATATATATACTTACCATGTGAGAATTGATATTCAGCTGTTCTTGTTTCCTTTTCCCACCGCTTCCAACTTCTCATCTGACTCACCAAATAGTCATCGATCATTAATTAATTAATTTAATCAATTAATTAAAGAGATTTGTAAATTGTGATGTGATGGAAAATTAAATATATTACGCACCTTGGCTCTTCCTAGAGCCATGGTGAGGATACAATAAAGGACATGGAAAACAGCCAACACAAAGATGAAGATATGCAACTGATGAATACCATCCGCAGATATAAAAGGAACTTTCCCCTGCAAAATACAATAATATTTTCTTTTTTGTCAGGCTTTGAATATATATGTCTTCATTATTTAAGAGTTAGTTTAATTAATAATCTAAATTAGTAAAATAATATTACGTTGTTAGCTAGCTAGAATATCTAGCAAAACAAGGTTTCCGTAATAAATAAAGAAATGCAGGTACTAAATAAGAGAGAAAATTTAGCTCACCGACTTGGGTTTCTAGATTCTAGCTAGTAAAAACCAACACTGATTAAGTCACTAATAAACAATAAATTAAATTTGCATGGAAATTCCATGCCCATACGTTATACTGGTTTATATATTTGTATATATACGTACAGGAAAACGATAAAGCATGGAATTTGTAATTTTGTACAAATGGGTCCTCTTAGATGTACCTCTTGGCTTATATTTTATTCAACGAATATAAATTCTAGAAAATATAAAACAAAAATGAATAATTTAGTGGCTGCTAGAAATTCACAATTTTCACACATACCTTCGCTGCACATTTGTCGGTTCCAGCAGCCGCCAAAACGCGGCGTTGGACACCCCCAGATTCGAACGCTGCCAGCAGTCTCCTGCTTGGGGTTTCATGAGACTCTTCTTCCTCGTCTTTCGTATATTTCGCTTCCTCCTGCTTCTCGTTACATGGATGCCACGTGTTCCCCAGCTTCTCCGATATGCATATGTTGGATATGGGGCCTTGCCCCACTGTTAGGAGCAAGGATATGAACCCCAATAGCATAAGCTCTACACACAAAAAACATAATTAATTAGCTTAATTAATCTCTTGAATATTTGATTATCTAATTAAGCTTATAAGGCTAAGGTATGAAATGGGTTTGTGGTTTGTACCTGATTTGATCTTTTCAAGTGATTCGAAAAGAGCTCTTTTGTGTTTCTTCTTGAGCCACTGCAAAAATGGTGGAAGATCGAATATATTTCAGTGTTGGAGAACCATAGATAACAAACCCATATGCATAATATGTTAAACTAATTGAAGCACGAAAAGTCGGTTCAGAAACCCATTTGAGCTTTGCTTTGAACTGGGTTAAGTTCTGTACATGTGGATGTAGTAATTAGACATATATATATGTGTGTGTACCTTTCCTATAAGTTCGATTATGTACTCAATAATAATAGAGATTAAAACCAACACAAAACAGACTACGGCAACAGCCCATGTTGGGGTTTGCTCTAAAGATCTTCCTGCTGTTGCCGCTGCCATGGTTATGAGAGAGGGGGAGAGAGAGAGAGAGAGTGGTGATGGGATGATCTACGAGGTGGGTAACTGTAATGTGACAGAAGAGAGTTTATAGAGGTTGCGGGTGTTATAAGGAAGTTGATATGAATCCAAGGAAGGAAAAATGGAGGGGACCCCAGTGGATCATTTTGACTTTTAAACGCGTTAATTAAGGGAGCAGAGAAAGAGAGAGAGAGAAGAGAGAGAGAGAGAGAGAGAGAGAGAAAAGCTGTAGACCGAGACACTTGAATGAGTCCTTGACTACTTGATCAAAAATCAAACAAAGTTTTCTTTGACTGAATATGCTTGTATTCCCTTAAGCGATTAATTGGCACAAGTATATATATTTTAGAAATGGTAGGTTGATTAAATTTGCTCATCAAAAACAGATCAAACAAAAATATAATTGCTCATCAAATAATTGGTCAATATGTTACATATTGATCTTATATTTATTTTAATTGTTAATGAGTCATCATAATTTAAATAAATGAGATATTATTACATTATGTAGTAAACAATTAATAATTTATATGGGTTAGCCGCAAGTAGTGAGAGAGGGTTAGTACATTTTGGCTTTGTTTGAACTGCAGAATATGTCTAGACAGCACTAAATAGTAAAAATACTAGTATGCGACACTTTTTTAGTGGAAGAAGAAGATGTGGAGAGATGACAATAAGTTAGCAAAAGTGTTCATAAAAACTCAGGACAATTGTCCTCACCAAACACATGGCTTATTTTAAGAAATAATTTCTTCACTTATGACTTATTTTGACCATCTTTACCTTCTTCTTCCTCTACCAGAAAAGCTGCTTTCCAATGTGATTTTTACTCTTTTGTGCTGTCTAGACCTATCCTGCTTTCCAAACATAGCCTTATTACCTAATCTTTTTCTTATTCTCTATCACTACTTGCTTGGGTAACCCACATATAATTTATACATGTTCGTATTTTTTTAAGAAATTCTTGATTAGAGCTCTTTTATCTCTCAATACTTTGAAGTCATGTACACTGTTTATTTTTTAAAATTATAAATTTTATTTGAAATGGAATATGTCAATATATTATTGAATGTCGCACTATATATACATGTCACTACTGTCGTACTGAAGAATCTCTCTATTTTATTTGTAATAAAAAAATATGGTTGAGATGGATTCAAAATTGATAAAAATGAAATACTACCACAACATGCATTTGATGACTCTGACAATATATAGTATGTGAAACTTGTTTTAATTGTTAAAAGGCATCTATACCTAATTCCCTACGTACACATGTACTCAACACCGTTAAGAGTCAACTCTTTGCTTCAAATTTCCTTAAGCTGAAGAATCCTGAAGGCAGTACGTACGTTATTTTTGTTTGCCACACCTCTTGGATCCCCAATCCAATGGCTAATAACTGATCAAGCCATGAACAAAGAATTATAGTCTACCAAACTTCAAGATTATATATTCTTATAAAAACAAAAAATGTGAATGGCTCTTATATATATATATATAGACTCTTTTAAGTATGGAATCTCATATTTAAGTTTATTTGTGAGATTTCTCATGAGCCCACTCCACATTATAATTTGATCATCGGAACCGTCTATTTTTTCAATCTCCATTAAAGGATCATACTTACAAAAATTTAGATTAATAGAAAACCATTTGACCTTTAATTAAATTATCACAATTTCAAGTGTTTATAGAAATATTTTGTTCGTCTATTTATTCGATCAAAGTTGATAGCTTAATAGTTTCCAATTTGCTCAACTTTTTGCAATGATAATATTTAAATATAGACTTGAAAAATAAACGGTTCAGATTGTTTAAATACTTCATGAAATGACCCTATGAAGAATTTCATAAATATGAAATCTCATTTTATGTATATATATATGCAGAAAGCTACGATTAGAGAGCCCAGTTCATGAGGAATACAACATGACTGACTGAGGGAGACAGGGTTAAAAATTCATAGAACAAGTGCTAAGTCAATAATGTATATATATATATACAATATTAAAGGTTTGTATGTATTATTGACTTGGTGTTTCTGCGTACGTTCCGGATACACCTACATACTGAATTTATTACTTCATGGCAGGGGAGAACGTATCCCACAAGTTCTCTAGATGCATTGTGATTTGTGGCTTCTAAGTGTTGTCTATCGCCTTCGTCAAGTTCCTTATTCATTTGCCATTTGCCGTTTGCATTTATATTTTTACTTAAAATGGAGATAAGGTGTTCGATGAAATGTCTCAAGATGTAGATAATTTGTTGTATTTTCTATCTAGAGGTGTCAAACGAGTCGGGTCGGATCAAAATTTTTAGCTCATTAGCGTAAATGGGCCAAGCACGACATGAGCACAGGCTAGAATTAGGCACAATTTTATTAACATCGTTTTCTCTATTTTTAGATAACTTTTCAACAAGAATATTTAATTCATGCAAAAAATATGTTAATACTTAATTATAAATAAGAAAAAGTATTATAAAATTAAATTTCTCACCCTAAAATATAAAAACACAAAAAGGGCTATAGGCCGTACGACACGAGCACGATCAGCCCACGAGCAGTGGGCCGTGTCGGGCTTAGACTTTAACTATACGGCCGGCCAAGCACAAATTCCACCCCATTAACAAAATTTCATGTATTTGCTATTGATATTATCATACATATATTCTGTAAATCTCAATCACACATTTTAAATATTTTAACAAAAAATTATTTATTTTATAATTAAAATTAATAATTTGACAATATAAGATATTAAATTAATTGGTAAGAAAGTATATTAGGAAGATTATCATATGACAACAAAGGTAACACTCGTACGTAGCATACATCTGTCATTTTGTAATTAATACAAGGCTTCTTAGTGAATTTGTTCTTTGAAATATACTTTTTTCTCATTTTGTCCCTTGAGAGTTAAATCCTCCCACTTTATCCTCTGAACTTCACACTCTCATCCACGCTTTCAACTTCATCCATTATATGAAGTTTTAGAGCTCTATTTTGAGTGATCTTTATACGGTTGTAAAGAGGAGATGCATAACTTCAAAATGAAGTGGAGGTTGATGAGTCAAAATTCAAACCAAATTTAAAATAAAAACTAAACAAATAAATAAAATTGACAAAATTTGACTATTGGGAGTCAAATAAAATTCGGGGAGAAAAGTGAGAGAATTTAACTTTTGTAAATCTATGAATAAGCCTTAATTCAAATATAATAATATTGTATAACTGGTAAAACAAGAATAGATATTGTAAAGTTATGTGTTGCAGATTCTATAAAATAGTCAAAAAATAATGGACAAATATGTATATGTATACACGGAAGGTTGAGGTGTCGCAAATTTTTGAATCTCTTGACAATAAAAAAAAAAACGTTACAAGGGAACTCTGATGCCCATAACAGTTGATAAAGATGTGTCTA
>QANT01001329.1:0-42653 GCA_003254885.1 Purshia tridentata | reverse complement strand
AATTAAACTGACATCCTTATAGGATATATATATATTCTTTATGCAGAATTTCAATTATATACCATGAACAAGGGAAAGAAAATATGATACCAACAAATATGCTGATTATATATATATATATATATTTGTCTAGCTTGAACATATATATTTTTGCAGTTCATATATTTATTTAACAAATATATATTCAACCATCGAATTCAAAGAAACACATATATAAAATATTTATTGTGAGATTCTTAGCATGCATACATATTTCTATAGTCAAAATAACCAAAATTGCAGAATAGCTTCTTTAGCAAAAAATTAAATTAACTAGACAAGTACTTGCATGCAAACTTCGCAAAATAGACCTTTAGATGCATAGAACCTGGCGCTCTGATACCATATGTTATCTTTCTAAATACCCATACACAAAGGGACTTACCCTGTGAAGCCATCTCACCAAGGTTGACAAAGTCAAAAGCTGCAGCAAAGGTGTTTTTGTAGGTATGTCACAATCAGCCAAAGTCTTCCTCTCTCTCTGTACCTCTGTAATTATTCACCTATATGGGGTAGGATATACGCTGTGTAAACTGTACATGAAAGAGGGGACGTAAGCCTTTATTTTATGGGTGAAAACTCCAGATACCTTTCCCATAAAGGAATTCTAGAAGTTTATCCTTACCACCTCCTATGGCCTAATAGAATAGGTATTCCTACTTCACTTTAATGAATCCGACTCTTCAAGTTGATTCTCTCTTATATTCTTAGTCTCGATAGGTATTCTAATAGGATGTAAATTCAATATGGTCCTTACAGGGAGGGGTTCTGTGCATAGGGAAAAAAGAGAGAGGGAGAGAGAGACTTTTAGGAAATTCTAGATTATTTTAAAAACTCACTTTTAAAATTATTAGTCTGCCCCACACTTTCAACGTCCATATTTCTCACCCCTCACTTTCAATGTCCATATTTCTCAATTCATAGCTCAAATCGATGCATGCTTTGTGTCTATGAATTCACGAGTTTGAGACATTTCCAATAGACCCTAGGTCAAAATTTAAATCTCACTTGAACCAAAAGTCAACTTTTAGCCCAACTTAAAATAAACTTAAATTTAGAAATTTACTCAAAATGAATTTATGTCTCTTAAAAATTCCCAAAATCTCAAAATGTCATTCAAAGTAAAACTTAGAAAGATACGGGTTGTTACATGGGTGTAATTCAATTGATGGACTAGAATTCCATCTGCATGAGCTCCATGCCGAACAAAAGTTCGTTCTCCGAAGATCTTTCATCTCGAATTCTGACTTTAGATGCTTAGCGGTCTCCTTGATCTCTTTAAGAGTACCAATTAGATTCATGTCATTGACATAAATAGCCACAATGGCAAACCTAAAACTTGTTTTCTTAATAAACACTCATGGGCACATTTCATTATTCACATATCCCACTATTCACTTAAACGGTTAGACAACATTCATCTAGATTGCTTCAATCCATAAAGTGAATGTCCGAAACGAATTGAAAGCATGTTCCGTGGTCTAGAACTACTTTCATCGGGTATCTTAAGTCCTTTGAAAACTTTCATATGTATTTTTGTATTAAGATCCCCTTATAGATAAGTTGTGATCACATTCATAAGATGTATATTCAGTTTTTCAAAAACTACCAAACTGATAAGGTAGCAGAACGTTATGACATCCATTATAGGAGGATACATCTCCTTGTAACAAAACCTAGGGCGTTGAGAAAATCCTTGCGCCACTAGATGACCCTTGTATCTCACAATCTCGTTTTTCTCATTACGCTTCCTTACAATTACTCCTTTAAATTCTACAGGTTTAACATGGGGAGGTGTAGGGACGACAAGCCCAAACACTCTTCTCTTTGTCAAGGAATCTAATTTACTCTACATTCTTCTTTCCATTTTGGCCAGTCGTCTCGACGTTGACAGTCATCAACGGAGCTTTCCCCGTATTTCTGTAACGACCCATACTTTCCTAAGCAATTTTTTTAATTGGGCCCAGAGTTGACTTCTGATTTGAGTGGGATTTTAGTTTTGACTTTGTGTCCATGTGAAAGATCTTGAATACGAGAGTTCATAGACTCGAACTGTGCATGGTAGGAGCTATAGTTTGGAAGTTATGAACGTGACAAGAGGCCAAAAGTTGACTTTGTAAATTACTCGGATTTCAGATTAGACTTTAACAAGGTTGGGTAGAGCTCGACTCCACAAGTTCGTAGACATGAAGCATGCGTCGTTTAGAGCTACGGTTAGGGAGTTTTGGACGTTTAAATAAGGGGCAAACTTGTAATTTTCACAAGTGGCTTTTAAAATTATTTTGAGTTTCTCTCTGTCTCCCCTTTATCTCTCGCACAGAACCCCCTCGTGACTCTCTCCTTCTTCTTCCCTGTGCACGCGACACCAGCCCAGCCTCCCTTGTTTTTCAGCCAGTTTTCAGGCTGCCACCATGTCAACCCAGCCTCGGCGACCCACCCCCAGCTCTCTCTCTTCTCTCCCGAGCTCTCTTCCTTCTCCCTGCGTTCTTGCAGCTGCTACCATTTGGTTCAGCCAACTCGGCGACACCAGACGACTAGACCAGCTGAGAAACACTCCCCAGTTGCTAACCGTCCTCCCCCGAGCTCCCCCACACTGGCCAGCCACTCTCTAGCAAGAAATCACACCGGAAAACACCCAGCCGCGGCCACTTTGCTCGTCGATTCCAATCACCTCCGGCCTTCTAGGTGGGTTTTCTTCCTTTTTCATAGTCTTTCTTTCCCTTATTGTTTGATAGTTTAATTTGGAGGGTTTGTGTAGAATTAAAGTTGGGGATTTGAGGCCATTTCAGATTTAGCATGGGTTTTCGAAATTATTACAAATTGGGAGGTGTTTTGGGCAATTTCCATCATTATGACCCTCCAATTGAAGTTTAGTATAAGAATTTCAAGGAAATTGGAGAAATTTTGAGAATTTGGGGCTTATGCCCATTTCAGGATTGCTAGAAATATAAGGTGTTCTTGATGGTTTAATTGCAATTGTGATTGATTTTCCCCCTAGGAACAATTAATTGGTGTTTAGAATGGTTAGTTTGAGGAAATTTGGAGAAATTGTGATTTTTGAAGTTTAAAGCCACTTTAAGTGGTGTTGGTGATGATGGGAATCTTTCAGCCGCTAACTCTCGGGTTTAATGTAAATTATAGACACTAATTAAGTTGTGTTTTAACCTTGGATTAATTAGAAGTGGTTTGGGTTAACAAACCTCAATTTAAATTGTTATTTGGACACTTGTTGGGCATTGAAATGACACTTGAACAACCCTCGGTTGAGTTATGTAGTAATGGAAGTTATTTGGAGAAATTTGACGGGTTAAAATGATCTAGTGGTGTCAGATTATGAGTCGAGAAGGAAAATAAGTTGGTTTATTGTTTAAATATATAATTGTGGAGCAAAATGCCTAAGACACACGCACTCTTATTTTTATGACCTTGAATTGAATATTTTTCTGACGTGAATCATTCTTATTTTAGGCAACACCCCCAAAAGCAGAGACGATCCAGCCGGAGACCAAAGCTAGGCTCCTTCTATGTGTGGACTTGATTTCATAAACGTTTATTTTCATCTAACAATTATTATTGCATTGATTTAATTTATGGTATTGATATGAGTTTCTAAATTAATGTTCCTTGAGTATTTCATGTGAGATTAGTGACTTTTAATAGTTGATTCATGAAAAGATTGAACATATCTCAGTTTCTTATTTCAATGTTTCATGCGTGAGTATCGAATATATGATGGATTTCAAGGGTTTATGAAAATATGATTTCAGGGATTATATTAGTTGTAGTTTTGAAAAACTAAAAGTAGTTTTTAGAATACCATGTGAGTACCCAGTCTTCAGATAAGTTCAGTAAGGTCTTTTGTAACGACCCGTACCTTTTAAGTAAATTCTAATATGGCCCAAAGTTGACTTTTGGTTCTAGTAAGATTTTAATTTTGACCTTAGGTTCGTTAGGAAGGTCTTGAGCTCACCAGTTCATTGACATGCGGCATGGGTCATTTAGAGCCACGGTTAGAAAGTTAGGAACGTGTTAAGGGACCCAAAAGTTGACTTTTTAAAACACTAGGATTTTGGTTTAGACTTTGACATGGATACGTAGAGCCTGATTCCACGAGTTTGTAGACACGTAGCATGCGTCATTTGGAGCTACGTTTTGAGAAATACGGAGGTTTAAAGTGAGGGGCAAACTTGTAAATTGGGTGAAATGGATTTTGATTTCCAGAAAATTCTGGAAATCTCTCCCTCTCTCTTTTATTCCCCCCCCCCCACGTGCAGAGGAACATAGAGCCCCCCCAGTCCGTTACTTCTCCTCTTCTCCTTTCCCCTGCGCCACCTCCACAATTGGCCGCCCAGACCCACCGGCGTCGTCGCCAGTCGCTGGCCAGCGACCTCACGCTGCCCTCAGCCCCTTTCTCTTCTCTCTCCCGAGATCACTTTCTCCCCTTGCGCGTGACCCGTGTGACGACTCAGCGCTCCTCTGGCCAGACCCATGTCCCCGGCGTACTCCTCTGGTGCTGACAACCTCCCCCAGCCACCTCCCTCGCCGGTCGTCGCTCCCACACGTAGTGAGAAGCTCAGAAAGCTCAGCCTTGCCACGAGCTTCCTCCGCCAATTTCGGTTGTTTCCGGCCATGATTGGCCCAGGTTCTTGGTGAGTTTTCTTTCTCCTTCCATGGGCTTTCCTTCCCCTCTAATTTGGTGGTTCAATTTTGAGTAATTGTGGAAGATTGAATTTGGGGGTTTGAGGCCATTTTCGGGTTTAGCATGGGTGTTTAAAATTAACACAAATTGTTAGGTGTTTTGGGTAATTTCCGTCATTAGGAACATATAATCGAAGATTGGAACGAGAAATTTGGGGAAAATTCGAGGAAATTGGAAGTTTGATTGTTGGTGCTTATGCCCATTTCGGGATTTCTAGAAATCTAAGATGTTCATGGTGATTTAATTGCAATTGGGAATGATTTTCACCCTTAGGAACGATTTATTGAGGTTTAGAATAGTTAATTTGAAGAAAATCGGAGAAATTGTGAGTTTGGGGTGAAATTGGGCACTTATGGGTTGTTGAAACGACACCCGGACGATCCTCGGTCAAGTTAGGTAGAATGAAGGTTAATTGGGGAAATTTACCAGATAAAAATAAGCTAGTGGCATCGGGTTTTGAGTCAAGATAGAACATGAGTTGGGCTATAGTTAAATATAGATTTGTGAAGCGTAAGGCCTAGAACGTGCACTTGTGTTTTTACGACCTTAAATTGAATAGTATTCTAGCGCTTTGTCATTCTCGTGTTAGGCGACACTCCCAAGACTCGAGACGATCCAACCGGAGACCAAAGCTAGGCTATCTCTGTGAGTGGATATGCCTTGCCCCTTTTCCGCCCACCCAGACGCACCGGCCTCCGATTACCTCAATTTAAGGCGACACTCCCGAGTCCAGAGACTATCCAGCCGGAGATCAAAGCCAGGCTATCTTTGTGAGTGGACACTTGTTTATAAATTTCATGATTTAATTTATATTTATATTTTGATTTTTAATTGAGTTTTATTAATTGAGAAATATTATTTGGTTCTTGAACATGGTTTGAGGATTAATACATGGAAATAGATTTGATATGCTCGAGAATTATTTTTCATGATGATTTATTTGAGTCGTTAGATCTTGGAAATGTTTTGATTTCTCAAGTAAACGTATGTGGTTTACTCATATCTTGAAATATTAGCGGTTTGGTTATCGAAAAAGGATTTTATAGTTGTTGGTTTAATGATTTCACAGGATTGGAAAGGTTATATGTTTTTATGGGTGAAAAGAGATTTATGAGAAATGGTTTTCAAACCACCCTTTGCAGTACCCTTCAGATTATTTGATTGTATAGGTCTTTGGGACCCATCACGGCACACACATAGGCTTTGGGCAATGTGCCGGGATGCCTAGCCCTTTGGGGGTGGCCCTGCGTGCACGTATGGCAGGTATATTGGCCCTGCATGTGTATGATAGACTCTAGCTCTGCACATGTATGGCAGGATTATTGGCCCTGCATGCGTACGGCAGGTCGTGGGCCCTACGCATGTACGGCAGGTTCGGTGGGTAACTGTTTGGGTGAGCGTTTTTATTATTATCTGTCACGCCCCGCCCCTCGGGCACATGAAAAAGTGCTGAAACTGAAAACTGTTTGCTGAAACTGTGAGCTATGAATATAAAATAATTTACTGAAACAACTGTAATTTACAAAAGCACATTTATAAAACCAAGCTGTAAAACTTTTACACGAAAATAAAACTATAAAATAAGTTCTGAAATGCTGCTGGTCCCACTGCCTCGTCTTCTCTCCACTGCCACCTCAGCCTGCTTAACCTGCAAAACCAAACCCTGCACCCAACCACAGGTGCACCGGGTTTACACACAAACCCGGTAAGCTCACTAGAGCTCGTATGAGTGAAAACTACTGTAAACCTCAAATTAAGCTCAAATAAATAATCAAATCATAGAACCAACTTAAACCTCAAATTGTAATCAATCCACAAGATCAGAAATCACAATCCTCAACCTGATCACTAAATCTTCTAGATCAATCAAATCTACTAAAGCCCATAATACTCAAATATCCTCAAATAATGGAATTAAACCTTTACCACCAAAGATAAAGAATTCCTAACTTCACAGATTCTCAACCTCAACTGAATCTTCCACTATCCTCAAATAGATTCCTTAAGTTGCACCTCAAGCTCAAAACTTAGAAACTAACTAACTTTTCCAATTACTTAGAATCAAACCCTCACTTAAACCCTTGATCTCAAATAGCTTCTATTACTCAAACCACGGTAACCAATTCTCGCCTAATCCTTTAAATTCAAACTTCTCAACACCTCACTGACACTTTTTGAAATACCCCAGCTTTAAAGCATTTCATAAAGTTCACTGAAAACTCTGTGTAAAAATCCGCGTTTGAAATCCATTTGAAAACTCCTTTAGAAATCAATAAATCTGATCAAAGTCCCAAATTATAAAACAAGAACTGAAATTTAATAATCAAAAACAATCTGTAAACTGACAAGATAAGGAAAACCATCACCCAATCCACATCCAGCTAACCTGCTGTACATGCGTAGGGCCTACAGCCTGCCGTACGCATGCAGGGCCGATAATCCTGCCGTACATGTGCAGAGCCAGAGTCTATCATACACATGCAGGGCCAACAAACTGCTGTACGTGCACGCAGGGCCACCCCCAAAGGGCTAAACATCCCGACACACAGCCCAAAGCCTATGTGTGTGCCGTGATGGGTCCCAAAGACCTTATGCAATCTGAGAAGCTGAACGAGTACCAATTTGGTGCTTTGAAAACAGTACCAATTCGAAAAAGAATATTTCCATTTCAAATCACCAAAAACTAGGTTCAAAACCTTTTGATATGACGAGAAAAATTAACCAAAACTCGAACTTAAAATTAAATCCTCTCTTAAAGAACCAAACATTACCAAAACTGTTAAGTAAAATCAAACCTTTAACTTTAACCAAGAGTAAACTAAGTTCTCACAATCAGTTCCCAAAACCAAATTCACACTAAAGCACCTTGAAAAGTAATAACCTTAAACCCTCAGAAAGTCCCCATCCTAATCAAAAGTCTCCACCTGGGCTCATTAATCCTCAACAAACCACTAATCCTTACTTAGTCCTCAATTAATCCTTTAAATCCTCAGAAATTCCAATCCTAATTCCATACCCCATTAACTAGCAAACAACAACCGAGCAAACCAACCAAACAAGTAACTGGACTGGAATTAATTAAACTTAGGTTCACTCACAGTGTTCCGCACGAAAAGACCGAACCGCCCTTCGTGGCTCCTTTGCTCGGATTCCAAAATCTGACAGCACAACGGCATCGGAAATACAAATTCCCGTGCCGAGTACCTGTGAAGACCAGACAACCAACAAACAACCAACAGAGTTCACAAACAGTTCCTTTAACAACTGAAACGGGCGGGAACCACCATGCACGGTGGCTGCCCGGCCCTGCAAAACAAACGAAAAGTTAAGGAAACTCACCCAAACTCACCCACAGGTTCGGGTGGTTGGCCCGAGGCCAAAAACCAAGGAAATGGTCGCTGGAACCACCACACGCAGTGGGGCCCACAGTGGTCAACGGGTGGTCAACGGCGGTCAACTGCACAAAACTGAAACTCACGTTTAGCTAAAACGAACTATATAGGCACGTAGAGTATGTGGAGGGGACCAAAACTCAAACCTGGGTCGACGGCCAAAAGTGGCCAGAAAAGGAGGAAAAATGGCCGGGAAGCCGCCAGCCTGCTCAACGTCGATCCGCCGTCCACGGCAGTCCAACTGACAATCGGAGCACACCAATCAACTAGGTTCGACGAGACGAAGAGGTCTGGGATGGTGGGAGGTCGCGTCGTCGCCGGAATCACCGCGATCGCTGCCGTGACGTCGATTGTGCACGAACGATTCTTCTCTTTCCGGGCGTTTCTAGGCTAGACGGTGGCTACAGGAAGCAAGAGGAGGAGGAGGCGAGCTTGGCAAGCTAAGGTCCGACCTCAGCCACCGCCGGACGTGCCCCCATGCGCCGGCAGAAGGCGCGGTTGAAAGATGCACTCGCGAGGAAAAGAGAGACAGCGGGAGAGAGGAGAGAGAAAACTAAAATGAAATCTGGGTTTCTGTGCCCTTTTTAAAATCCAACTGTTCCAAAATTACAAAATTGCCCCTCTCTTTACACATCCATAACTTTCAAACCGTAGCTCCGTTTAACGCGTACTACGTGTCTACGAACTTGTGAGGACGAGACCTTTCCAACGAACCCAAGGTCAACGCAAAAACTTGCTCGAACTCAAAGTCAACTTTTGCCCCCAAGTTAAAAGTCAAACTTTAAAAAATTGAAAAACGCCCAAAACGTTTTACCTCCCAAATTAAAATCCCGAAAATGTTTAAAAGCTTTCCAAAACCACTTTGAAAGGTACGGGGTGTTACATTATATTAGTTTCACAACAATGTTTCAATGGGTATAAACTTTCGGTTCTAATTTGATGTTTGTCAGCTGGATTAGTTTTGTTATTTTTCCTAGAAAAATCTCAAAGTGGATTTGACGATATTGATTTACTTATAGTCACCAGTGGATTTTTACGAAATGTTTTAAAACTGGGGGATTTTAAAGAAAGACGTGAGGTCTTTGTGCCCAGCTATTTCTTTAATTTACTGTAGTAACGGATTTTTATAATTTTAGTTAAATATTTCTTATCTTCGTCCACTCACTAAGTCGTCTCACTAGTTTTATCCTTATTGTTGTTTTAAATTTTCTCCTAGGTTGTAGCGGTCAAACGGTCGAGCCAAAGACGTCGAGGTACTCTTGTAAAGTTGTGAAATTGTAGGAACTAGTTCTCTTTGTATTTTATTTTCTTTAGTAAATTCTGTAGTACCGCTATGTTATTCTAGTGAATACATAATTAATTGGTTTTGAAATTTGGGTCAGAGACCCTTTGGTTGTGGTAGAGGAGCTGTGGTGTTTAAAAGTGCTTTTGCAGGTCTTCTTGGAGAAAGGGTTAGTCCATTTTCAGGGGAGGTTCTGCCGAATTTCGGTAGGATTTTCCTTGATATTGGATTCCTGCAGGACCACTTCAAGTTTCAGGGTGGAAATCGGGGTCTGTCCTATCACTTCACGTATTCTCTTCCTTGTCCTCCTCGAATCCATCCTCTGTCTTGTCACGTCAAAAAGAAATCCTTTGGTAATTGGTGTTCCTAGTGTTCGAAAAATTAATGACAACTTAGTCAAAAGTTAAGTTTAACAATATCTCATCATGACCCTTCCTTTAAGGTCATATGCCCTAGAAGACAATAAGAATTAGTTTAAGATAAATCAACCAAACCTAAGTACTATCCAAGTACCTTAATAGGTTTCTAGTTTCAAGTCTCATCGAATTAGCCAAAAAGGTTGACTAATTAGCATTATGGAACCTAATTAACTAATAGTAATTCCACAAGTTAATTTAATTAAACCCACTTAATTCCTTTAGCAAGACATGTTAATCCTTACTTAATAATAAGCCTTAATTAATTAGCGTAATTCTAAAAATAAATTGCTAACTAATTATGCTTAAAGAATAAATTAAATCCAACTTGGTAAAACATGCCAAGCCTAGCATACTAATAACCTTTAATTAAATAATTAAATCTCTAAATTAATGTTACAACTAAACATGCTTTTTTTTTTTTTGGCCAAGTACAACTAAACATGCTTAATTATAAATAAATCCTACTTAATTAATCTAAGCATGCAAGACTAAAATTAGAAGCTAAAACTGAAGCCTAGAAAAATAAATAGCAAATTTTGGAACATTTACCCAATTATAGACCTCCTTAGCTAAACTCTAACTTTTGGACTCATACTCCTAGCGGTGGTACTTGGTTGTTGATGCCCAAGAGGCATGCTCACCAAAAGAAAAATAATTGGACTACGAGAATTTTCTTTCATTTTGGTTTGTCTCTTCTTGAGAGACTTCCAAAGAAACCAAAGAGTGAGTATCTCAAACTTCACTTAGTGGTGCAAGTGAAACTGAGATACAAGAATCCTATTTATAGCCACAAGAGGGTGGGCAGAAGTTGTAAGTTTTCAATGTGGAATAGAATGCACGAAAGGTGCAAAAACAAGTAAGAAAACACCCAAAATTTCGAATTAGGTCAAGCTATAACCGGCGGGTCTCTTGGATTGAGAGACAAAACTAATCGGGTTGCCCGGATTGAAGACGAGCAAGTCAAGAGTGACCCAATTTGTGGTGACCAATTCAAGAACAGATGACCTAGATCAAAGCTCTTTAATGAGCTTGAGCGGTCCATATTAGAAGGAAAGAGGGAAACCTAAGTGTGGCGCAGTGCACAACACCTTCTGTGCACTTTTTGGACATCTATCAACTTCTTCAACAAATGACAGCTCGCCAGGTGGCGTGCTGTCTGCCTAGTCAGTGACTTTTGATTTTTCTTTTCTTTTTCTTATTTTTATAATTCTCAAAACTTCAGAAATTTACCAAAAATAGCTTGAGACTTCAAATAATTTCACAAAATATCTTAAGTACTAATCATCTATAGACTCAAAATTGTTAAATAATTTCCAGAAAAAATATGAAAAATTCTCATTTCATAATTAAATTTTGAAAAATGAACTTAATAATCACCAAACTCTTGCATTTTTATTTTCCAAAAATTCACTTCCACAAAACCAAACTTAGAACCACAACAAATGTCCAAGTTAGTTAAACAAGGTTAAGGAAACCTTTAATTCCTTTAAACAAGCCTTAAGAAGGGGTTGAAAATTTTAAGTAGAAAAATTAGCAACCTGAAAATTTAGGGTGTTACATCCTACCCTCCTTAAAAGAATCTTGTCCTCGAGATTTAACAAAATGAACTTACTAAGTGTCGGAAACTAATTACTACGAAATTTGTATTAGCTTTGCGTGACAAGAACAGATTTGATATTCACTTCTTTAATAAGGACAAGGCATATCATACATCCAAGAGCATTGTGTGTGTAATATTATGTGTGATAATTTATTACTTTAGTCAATAGGCTGAATCCACTTGCTATTGTCATGTATTTTGGTATGTTGGAAAACACTAATTTGCCCATTCCATTTTTTTATTACTTATGTGTGTGAAATGGGATTTAGGGTTGCCCTTGAATTTAGGGTTTAGAATTGGGTTAAGGATTTAGAATTAGGCTTATGGATCTTATGGTTTAGATTTTAAGCAATTGGTGTGATCCAAGTGGGAGTTGTTGAAGTACGAAAATAGAGGCGCCGTAAATTTACATTTCTTGATTTATTTAGGGTCAATTACAAAAAAATTAATAAATAATTTCAATGTTACATATTAGTCAATGAATTTTTTCAAAAATACCATAATAGTCACAAGTGACCAAAATGAAATAAGGAAATTATAAGAATTAACAACTAGACTTAAAGAAGAAGTATTTTCACTTCCTGCCACTCCACTATGCTGCTGATGTCAGCCACATGTTACAATTTTAAAAATTACAAATAGGTCAATGATAACTATAAGCTGACACATGGCAAACTTAACTTAAATAACTAACTAGCTAGCTACCATTAACAGACTAACAAAACTATCATTAATAATCAATTTTTAATTAGGAAATTTATTTAAATTTTATTTCAATCATGTCAATGATTCTCTTCATACGTTTTAACTTTTTTTTTTTATTTCGCTCTGCATCTCTTTTCTGTCATAGATGCAGAATAAATACTAAAGGATAGTTATTATTATTATTATTTTTTATTTTATAAACCACATAGGAGAGGACCCAAAACAAAAACAATAATTTTATAACAGTATACAAAAACAACTAAAATGCAAAAAATGGATATACATCAAATTGGTGACTGTGTGACAGTCACCATTTTTAAATCCAACTAACTAACTGTGATTAATTAACAAACTAATATTATTTAGTTAAGAAATTAATTGAACTATATAAATACAATGGCGTCCCATTAGAACCCAATTGAACCAGGTACAAAATCGCTTCACGAATGGAAATTAGAAATTCCTAACAAGCTCCAACCTTTTGTAAATTTCATAAAAATTAGAGGACCCTGCAGTTGGTAACAAAAAAGTCAAGATTTCTTCAAAATAACAGTAAAAACCTAAACTACTTTTCAATAATTTCACCCTAAATTTTGTTACAGTGTGATATTTACCGATTCAAAATTAGTAACTGTCACACAGTTACTGATTCGAAATCAGTAACTGTCACACAGTTACTGATTCGAAAGCAGTAATTGTGTAACAGTTACTAATTTGAAATAAGTAATTGTGTGACAGTTACCGAATCAAAATTCACACTACAATTCAACACTACAATGGAACATGCAAAACCAATAAAATATATATTGTCACACAAATACTGAAACAAAAACAATGGAATCTGATCACTAACTAACTCGAGCATCTTAACAAAACCTACTATACTTTCCAAGTAATAAAATCAACCTCCAGCATAACCAATTTATAAGAAAAAAAAATCATACACAATGATAAACACTCATTAACCAACTCAAACAATGTATATTCACCAACTCAAACATTAAAAACCTAAACATATACTGTCACACAGATACTGAAATAGATACTATCATACAGATACTGAAATAGATACTGTCAAACATATACTAGAACAAATACTGCACAATCTACAACCACCCTTAAAACTCTTATAAACTCAAAATGAAAAGAAGCTAAACTTCGAATAAAAAATTAAAAAAAAAATTGAAACAATGAATGTATGACAATGTACGAAAACAACAAAATCAATCTGTAACTGTGTGATAGTATGTGAAAGCAACATAATTATACATATAAAACTTCAATTCAATATTTTTCAATTTCTAGAAGATCAACCCCTATGGGCTGAAATGACTATGTTTTAATTCTTTTTTTTTTTNTTTTTTTTTTTTTTTGTTTAGATGCTGAAAGTGTAAAAACATAACTTAAAATACTCATATTCTATAGAAATAAAAACTCAAAATAGTAACTGCAAGACAGTTACTGAATTTAAGTTTCTAGCTAAATAATAATGGTTATAGATTTCAATAATTATGAAAAATCTAACATGCAACCATATCACTAACAAAGCAGCAAGCTAGCACATAAACACAAGGCATTCACACAAAATTTAGCACTAGCACAATCACAAGCAAGACCTTCTAATAGTTAGTTTTCTAGAAAATTAACTTTTGGGCAAGCCCCTTACCTTTTAAGTAGTTGCCCCAACTCCAAATTTTCTAGAAACAAAAAAGTCCTGCAAAAAGACACAACCAAACTCTAGGTTACACACAAGTATAAAATTAGGGTTCCATTGAGTGACAATACTTGTTTGGGAAACAAGAGTGGTCTTGGGGAACAACCAATGATAAGAAAACCTTAATGTATTCAAGATAGACTCAAGGAAATATTTAAAAGGTTACAAATCACTTTTCAAATCAATAAGAGAGTTTAAACAAGAGAAAAGGCTGCTGCATAGTTGACTGCCAAGGAATAGACTCATAGGGGCAGGGTATACTCTCAAATTTTCAAAAATATAAGAACAAGTCCAAATGCTTTGAAAATTGGTTGAATGATTTTAGACATATAGAGGTTCATTCACAAAAAATATCAAGTGTTTTGGAGATCTAGATTAGTACAGTTTCAGTAATCAATCCAGCCTAGGATTTAGGAGCAATGCTGATCATCCTCCAAATCCAAAGGTTGAGTAATTAATGTCCCACAACCTCAAATCATATGATTTACCATACAAAAACCAATCCACACAAGTCTAACCTCATCCCATTAATCTCGGTTTAGGTAGAAATCGCAAGGAACACAAGAGAGGTTAGAAAACTTAGACATGCAAAAGAAAATAGTTGCTAGCTGAAAGATTTCAGAAATTCAGGGTCAACTTAGAAAATACGTAACTAATGCATCTAGCGTCCGATTAAGGTAATCTTGGTCTTGAAATGACCATTAAGGTGTCTAGTTTCTGCTTACCAAAAACCAAATCAAAAATATTTGTCAAACAGTACAGTTTTCAAAATCTTTGTCTCGGGGTCAGAGACCAACAAAACCAGAAAAAATGGACTTTTGTGCAAAGCTCAAGACTCAAAACTCTCTTGCCAAAACCAAGTATATCAATACACTCAATACAATACTACTAAGGTCTACAACCAAGTATGTCAATACAACCAAGTTTAAGCTTTCCTTACCAAGATAGTTTAAACAATATGTGAGACTGTGTGACAGTGTACTTAATTAAATGGTCAATTAAAAACTATTCATGTCAAAGTAAAGAGCCAAGGGGGAAGCCAAACTGGTTAGATATATCATAATAAGATGATATTCTATTGGATCTAATAAAGGTGGGGGGAAATAGACCACCATAAGTTAGAATATCACAGAAAACATAATGATAAAATACTAATGATTCTCTAATATTAATGATTCTCTAGGCCCCATTTTTCAGAAACGAATGAGAACTCCATTTGCAATGAACTTTAATTCTCTGTTTCATTAGTAAGAAGTTAAGACCAAAAAAGCTCCATCCACAACCCCAAATATTCTGTAATTCAAAATGAAAACAAAGCTTTTCAATTTATTTCTTTTTCCTTTTGTTATTAAAAAAAATCAACCATTTTCAACTTTTTTCCATATCCTTTCTCCTCAATTTTCTCAGGAACCAAAACAAAACCTAAATTCCTAAAAAAAAAAACAAAAAATACACAAAAACATAAAATTGAGCTGGCTTACAACTGAAGAGCTTCGAGAAACTTGTCGTGCTCATGCTTCGTCTAGCTGTCTCTGGACTTGGTGATCGTATATGGCTTCCAGATGTTCTTACTGTATTCCTCTGGAGACAACGACAGTACAAGCAGTCATACTAGTCGTGACCGTAGCTGCTGCAGCAGTTGTCGTCGGCTATGACTACATGAAGATCGAAGAAGTGTCGGGTGAGTCTGCTGAAAAGAGAAGTGGAGGGAGTGAAATCGGCACTGAGGATGAAGGTGAAGTTGAATTGGCGGCGAGTTTAGGCAATGGACTCGGTGAGAGCTCCGGTGGAGTTGAAGAAGAAGAAGAAGAAAAAGGCATTCACGGATGCCATTTTTGATCTACAAGGTGTTCAATCGTTGGCTTCACCGCTTCAGTGAAAAGAGAGATTGGATTTGACAAGAAGTAAGAGGTAGAGAGTGAGAGAAATTTGGGAGGGGGGGATGAAATTGAAAGACGTGAAAAATGAACGGGTAAAAACAACCCTTTGAGTATTATGTAATTTTGAAACATTTGGACTTGACTATTATGGGAAAGCAAATTGTACAATGGTTAATGTGTAATTTGTAAATTATTTTGTGATTTATTTGTAATTTGCTACTTTATTTATCTCTCTATTTTAATAGGGGTTCATGGATTGATTTTCTTTTACTTTTGAGCCCAAAATTCATGAGCTAAACCCTAAGAATTTTTGTTGCGTAATAGTTAAATACAAACTTAATACAATTTAAATTTGCATGGTAGTGTAAACTTATTGATCTATTATAATTTTATGTTTTATTTTATATTTTAGTCAACAGTTACTCAAATGAAAATACAAAAAAGTGCAAATAGGAATTTGTAATTTTAAAAGTTTTATTATTGATCTATTTGTAAATTTCCAAATCCTCAAATAAAAATTCAAAAAATTCACCATAAAAATTCAAAAAATTGAAATTAATTTTGAAAACCAATAATAAATCACCAAAATTCAAAATAATTTTACAAAATCACCACTGAATCGAATAACTAAAAAATAAATTGATAGAATCCATGTAAAAGAACCACCTGAAACTTAATTTAAAGCCTAAGACTTTATGTGTTTATGAATATAATACTAATTCGTTGGAATATAGGTGTTAGAAATTCATGCACCTCATTTTAATGCTTGGACTTTTCTTCGTTATTTTTTTTATTTATCAATAATTACTGGTATTTATGGTATTTAAACTTATGGCCTCCTCACGACACTACAGGGTCTAGAAGCCACCATGAAACTAAATGATCATTGATAATATTTGGACATATTGGAAATGAAAATATTTTTATAATTTCATACCGTCCAATTCGAATATTATCATACAGAAAAAAAAAAGAAACAAAAAAAAAGAAAAAGACTCGGACTTGTAAAAAGAACTATGTTTTATGAACTTAAATCTAATTACCCATTTTATACTCTCTCTTTTTTTCTCTACTGGGAACTTTCATCACATATAACAATTTTTATTTTGATCTATCACATATAACATTCATAAGATGTTTCAAGTTATAATATGATTAAATCTAGGGGTGGGCACAGTGCGGTTAGGCCCAGTTCACCACTAACACCATGCGCCGCACTGAGGGAAGACCTCCGGCCTAGTGCTAAACACCGAAAAAATGGAAAAATACCAAACCAAACTAGGCTTATAAGGTTCTGGTCTAGTCCAATGTTTTTTCCAGTGTTGAGTTTGAAACAGAGCCTCGAGACCAGAGGGAGAGAAAGAGAGAGGGAGCAACACAAATTCAAGCAAATAACAAAACCCAACAAAGCGAAAATCATAAATTTGAAATACAATCAAAGAAAAACAAAACCCAAATTAGGAAACATAACAACTTCGTGTTCTGATGCTGACGTAGAACGGTTTGCAATGAGTTTCGAAGAGCAGTTGGAACATTGAAACTCACGAAAAGGCAAAATCTGATTTTTACTATTCATTCAGAGGGACTTCGAGGTCTAAATATGGTCAATTTATATATCAAATTGAAGGGAATCGTGAGACGAATACAACTCACAAGCTTTTTGTGATTAATTGGCTTTTTTGGGCATCCGAGGTCATTTCGGGCCTCAAAACTGCTTTTAGAGTTTTGGACTATTTTATTTAATTTTGTCTTTATTTTGTTTGGGTTCGTTTTGGCCCATGGGCCTTATTTATATAGTCGTTTTGACCTAAGGTTACTGAAAACGTATTTAAGGATCTTTCTAAGTTGTTTTGGGACTTTTAACAATTTATTCAATAAACTTGAGTTTTCTCTCAATTCTTCTGGTGGACTCTAGAAATTATCCTTGCTAAGGCTACGCTGGTAACCCTTTGTAACTTCTGCTACGTCAGATGCGAGAAAGGAAAGAGAGGCGAGATCGAGTGAGAGGTGTGGGTGTTTCTATTTCGGGTGAGATCGACTAATCGAGAGTGCGATTTGGGTGGTTGAGAATGAGACTGAGATTGGGTGATTTGGGGCTATCAACTGTGAGACTAAGACGAGATCAGGAGTGAGATTGAAAGTGGGGATCAGGAGAGACAGAGATGAGAGTGGGATGAGAGATTGAGAGTGGCTGAGTAATTTGGGACTGAATCGCGAGTGCGATCGAGAGCGATTTGGGTGGCTGGATCATTTGGTCACTGGGTTATCGACGGTGAGACACTAAGATTGATACGAGATCAGGAGGGAATGCGATCGAGAGTGGGGAACTGGGGATTGGGAGAGACATAGATGAGAGTGAGATGAGAGATTGAGACTTTGAGAATGGCTGACTAGTTGAGTGAGAGTGAGATTGAGAGACATAAATGCTTTCAAAATCTGCTGTGTGTGAAAGCAGCCCAACTTCCAAAATTGCCCTCACCCAATTTAAAAAATGACAACCCTTACCCCTCATTAAAAAATTATAGTAACATTTTTAAATTTTAATAGCATAATTACCTTTTAATTAAAAAAATACAATGACAAAAAATATTAATATAAATTGAGTTTTATATATGTAAGTCACTAGACTAATTTAAACTAAAAAAATCATAAATAAAACTTAGAAAAAAATCATAAATAAAAGTTAGAAAAAAATAACCATAAATAAAAAAATTATAATTAAAAGTTAAAAAAGCCAGTGAAAGCACTATTGTTTTTTCAAATAAAAAATTAAAAAGCACTTTCAGTACCATGTCTATTTTTGTCATTATACATAGTTACAGCACTTCTACATCAAAATTTACCAAACACTGTATTACTGCTTTTTAAACTCACAGCACTTTTAAAAGTACAGTTTATCATATACTTAACTATTTTACCTCACAGTAGCTTTTTCTCACCACACAATTACAGTAGTTTTTTTTCATCATACAACAATTTTAAACTGGCTCTTAAATCAACTTTAAATAAGTCCTAGGACCCCCTATAAATAATGCTACAGTGAGTGTGATTCGAAAAGCTAAAAAAAAAGCTATATATTAATTTGGGTGTAACCGTGTAACCAAAAAGAATTAAAGTCATGGTTGATATTGGTGGAAAATTCCCTCTTTTGATAAGCTCGATGGAAACTTTGTTTTTTAGGTGCTGTATTTAATCCCAATTAATTTAGCTATGTGGAGCCAATAACCAAAGCAGGTCAAGTCCACATAATCATAGCTAGTTGCTCATTCACATGAATCACATGGGATGGCTATATTTTAGCACCTGGGGCCATGACATCTCTATTATGCATCTTCTTACTGCTCTATAATTGAGTGTATAATTAATAAAGCCCTTTTACGATGATTTGATAAAAAAAAGAAAAAGCCACTTTAGGTAATCGTGGTGGAGAGAACACTATATATTTTTAATCAAACAATCAATGAATCAGTCATCTAACTTGCTGGAAGCCTGGAATAAGACTAAAGAAAGACGATCTCACTTTATTCCCGACATGAATAAGACTAAAGGACACTTCTTTTTTTCGACATGGACACTTTAATAGTGGTAGTGGAATATTCCTCGTAGTTTGCATTACTGTCATAGTTTATAATTTTTTTACAATATCCTTGTAGACTTGTAGTTAAGAATGTTAATAATCCTAGTTTAATTTTGGGAAATTGCCTCAAATAACCCAAACAAATACCAAAAAGACTTTTTTACACCCTACAAAAATTTTCTGACTTTTCTAACTTTTTGTCCCAAATCTGGACAAATATACCCCCATCCCACCCTCTAACGTCCATCTCCACCTCTGTTAACTTCCACTCCACACCCGTTACCTCCTCTAACTTCAGTAACCGCGCACTATTCCAGTTAGCTTCCAAACCAAACTGTAGCCTGTGTGAGAGCTTGCGAACAGTGTACGAACCAGAGGGCCGAGAAACCAGCGACGAGGAAGACCGACGTTGACATCAGAGCCGAGCGTTCCTGCCGTTTCCCGTCTCCCGTGCGCCAGAGGTCCATCGCCAGCTATTGTGTGAGCTTGCGAACACTGTATATGAACCAGAGGGGCGAGACAGAGAGACAACAGCGACGAGGAAGACCGACGTTGACATCAGAGCCGAGCGTCCGTGACGTTCCCCGCATCCCGTGCACCAGAGGTCCATTGCCAGCTGAAGGCCGCCATACCCAAAAGTGGTTATGCTGATTTTTGGTAGGAAGGTCAGTTTTTGAACATCATATATGTTGTTGTTGCATTTGAGTTCGAGTTTTGGGTTGGGAGAGTGGATGTTTTGTGAAGAGTTCACTAGGACTCTCATGGCGAGCTGGGAGCACCGAAAGCAAGAAAAACAGGGATTAATGCAATATGCAGAAGGGTAAAGGGTCTTGTCTTTTGGTGGTGATCATTGTTGGGTTTTTATATTTGGGGATGATTTGTCAAAATAGCATATGAGAATTGATCTAGGTTTGTGGTTTTTCGCCCAACCCCCCTTAGGTTGTATTCAAGTTTCATTTGAGGATTGTAGTGGCCTCTCTCACTCTCGGTTTGTGAGTGGGTAGGCTACTATGTTTGGGCCTTTGGCCTTCCTGTTGACCAAAAAAAAAAATAGCATATGAGAATGAAAATCGTACAAATGTACAATTACGGTTAATGTAGAATCCGGTTTATCTTTTAAGATATAGTATAGGATTAGAAAGATGAAGAAAGCTAAAACAATTGTGTTGTGAGGAAATTTCCAAATAATCCAATTATGTCATCTCTCTTGAAGCTGTAGTTTATGTAGTTCTGTTGTTGGCTTTCGGAACTGTCCTAGTTGTCTCACAGTCATCGACATGATCACATTTGAGGGCATGAGATGCACTTATGCCGACTATTAATGTGCTAGCAAACTATGGAATTCTTGTCCCCTCTCTGTGTACACATTGTCCATTCCCTGTCAACACATTGTCTACTCATTGTCCACCATTGTCTGCACCATGTCTGAAATTTAATGTTTGTCTACATCTTTTCAGGAATATGTCAGGTGGTTTGAAGTACGAGCTGAAGTGCAAGTGCCCTCCACACTCAGCCCAGATTAATAGCCGGTCACTGCTCACTGAAAGCTTGAGAACCTTAAGGGCCAGGTTCACAGACGATGAAATGGCCAGATTCTAGGGCAGCCCTTTTGGGCACTTCCTTGATGCCGAGGACTGGCTAAGATTCAGTGCACCACTTGTGCACCGACTGCTGCTTCGATGGGCACAATGTGAAGATGACAAGGGTGGTGGCATGGTGTTTATGCTGTCGAAGCAGCAACTTATGAGGTTCGGGAAGAGGGAGTTTGCCCTTATAACCGGGTTGCGTTTTGGCGGGGAACCAGAAATACAGTTCAATGAGTACGATGGAGTGGAAGCGATGGACAACTCTTCCCGGCTAAAGTTGAGGTATTTTCCCCAAAAAAAGAGTGTCAGTCGTAATGAATTGGAGTTGAAGTTTAATATGTGTGAGGACAGCGAGGACAGATTTCAGCTGGGCCTCCTATATTTTTTTATATTTTGTCCTCTTGGGAAGACAAAAGAGCAACAAGATTGACCTCCGGTTCCTAAAGGTCGCAGAGAACCTGGAGGAGTTTTATAATTTTCCTTGGGGCATCGTGTCATATGCTGAGACGATGGACTCATTTCGTGATCTGAATCTCCAAACACGGTTTGAGAAGGCTGTGAAGGAAGAGAAATTGTCATTAGAGTATGAACTCACGGGCTTCCTGTTTGCCCACCAGGTAGCTGTTTTTTAATCTTTTTTTCCTGCGTTGTGTGACCATGTCGGATTCTAACAATTCTGAAAATGCTTTCACCCATTGTTGTTTTAACTCCTAGGTTTGGGCGTATGAAACTTTTCCCAGTTTCTTGTCCGCGGCTGCTATGGTAAGGGTTGAACCGGATGCGGTCCCTCGCATATTGCGGTGGCGGAACTCTGGAGGCTTGACCATGAAGGACTTGACGAAGAGGTTGCTGGTATTTGATGAGGTTAGCTATCGCACACTTCTCTCTTTCATTCAATATTTGAATTAAAATTAGGGTTTACAGTCTCGTGGTCAATGAAGCGTTGAAAAACTTGTTCAAATTAATTCATTTAGTTTATTGAATTAATACAGAAGACACAGAAATCAATTTCAAAGTGTAGAATTTCGAGACTAGGCATATCTTTTATTTAAATTACTATCTTGAAATGTGCAGGAAGATTTGGACGTGTGGGTGATCGAGCCCTCGCCAACTGAGAAGGCTGCGGCGTACTGGGATGAGAGATGGTATGAGGCTGAGTAGGCGACACGTCATCCTCCCTCCATGCTGCTCAACCCACCCCCCCTCACCAGCCGCGAGACCCCTCAATGGTAAACCACCTTTTCCATAATACACTTGCTTTTTAGACTACTTGTCTCATCACGGGAATTTTGGTAATTGCAGTCTATGTTCAACGTGAGCGTTAACAATGTTGTAACACTTCCTGTTTACAAGGCCTGTACAAATGGTGTACAGAAAATCGACAAATGATGGACACCTTACTCTTATTGAAGGACTATACTGTCCTTGGGTTGTGCACAACCTGTTTGTACACCATATGTAATTTGTGTTTCAACTTTATTGTTTATTCTTTGAGCTGACCCTAAGGGTAAATGTCTTTCTCAGGCAGAGATGATGCATGCTATGGCGCAGGGTTTGAAAGAGACCTTGCCCAACTCAGGACTGACCTGGTGAAAGAGACAAGGGCCATTGTTAAGGTCGAAATGGAGAAGGTCATCGAGTTAGTGGTGGAGGTCAAGCGCATATTGGCGCCATCAACCACGCAGCAGGATGTTGAGGGATGTAGTCCTATTGGCGGTTCCTCATTCCAGCCCTCGGCTGAGAGGAATGAAGATCTTCCCCCCAACACCCCCCCCCCCCGGGGTTTGAAAACCTTGCATCCTCCAACTTGGCAGCAGTTGGGGACAGCATTGGTAGGCCTTCCATTGGTGATAAGAAGTCAGAGGGGGACGATCAAGGTGTGGCTGCTGAACAGAGCAGTGATCCCATAGTGGAGTGTTCGAACGTAGCGATGTCATTTGTGCCAGTCCCTGATGTTCAAGCAAGTATGGCCATTGTGGAAAGTGACCAAGTCGCCTTGGCAAACCAGCCGCTGCACACACAAACACAAACTCATGCAGTGGCTGCCTCTCCATCTACATATAGGCCCGACAATTATGTGGACCTTTATCAGCACATGTGCAAGTTGGTGGCGAAGTGGAAGGATGATCCTCCAGCTTCCACTGACCAGGGCAACAAAGAGGGTAGTGTAGAAGTCGTTGATAGTGTGGACATCATTCCGCCCTCAGAATTCGTTGCTAGAAAGGGTGGTGAGAGCATGGCTGTTGGTGAGGGTCGAGGCTGGAGGTATAAGAGGCGAGGTGGCAGATTGAAACCCATTTTAACCGATCCACTGGCGAAGAAGCAGAAGAAACAACTGGAGGCAGTCAACTTTGATCCTCTTGGTCATTACCCGGGCGCGATCATGAACGACCTTCTCAGCTACCTTCAACATTGGGTTGAAAACCCCAGGTATGTGTGTTGTCAAATCCTTTCCTTATGTCAAGTAAGGTTGCATATGTATGTTTATACAGTGCCTGGTTGTTGTTTGTTGCAGCGAGACGTTGTTCGTTGGGAATTGTCTCCAAGCTGACCGCAGGTTCATGCATCAGCTCCTAACACCTGCATGCTGGCTTGGCACTGATGTAAGTTGACATTAATGTTCTATGCGCACCAAAACCAAACTAACACCCTGCCGCTGATTATGCTACTGTTCTAACCCCTTTTGTTCCATGGCAACACAGCATATTGACACAGCTTTCTAGCTGGTTCGGAAGCGGCAGGCGGAGCACCCTGAGACCTTTGGAACAAGGTGGACGACCGTTGACTATTGTTTTCCGGTACATGTATGTTGTTGTTGACTGTGGTCCCCGAAGATGATGTTATGTTCTTTCTAGGCTGCATATTCAAGTTGTATCCAGATATTGTCTTTGCGTTGTCCATGTTGTGTCTGCATGCTGGCCATCTAGTTATTATAGTTTTTTATTTACTGGTTGAGCACTCACTCTCATGTCTGACTATATTTCCTGACCACCTACTAAATTTGCAGTTCCTTGTCCGATCGACACAAGCTACCATCACAACTTACAGAACAAGGTCTGCGAAGACAAAAATATCAATTCCTATTGGGGTGCTGACCTTTGTCACAAGCACGAACCCCTGTTATGGCAAAGCATGGACTGAGGTTGATAATGTGTTCTGTCCACTAAATGTCGAAGACAGACATTGGGTAGCTGTGGTCATTGACCTTATGGCTCGCAAGCTCTGTGTGTACGATTCATATGTGGACCTCCATGCCGATAAGAAGATATTTGATGCCCTTCAGCCTATGAGTACGTTGCTACCGGCCATTCTCAAGGATGCACTGTTCTATGATGCTTGGCACGACTTGGGGTGTGATGGGCAGCCGTGGCCAATTGAACGTATGCCCGGTGTGCCACAACAGACCAACGGGTGAGCATTTTTTGTTTCTTTTGTGTATCATTTTGCTGATTTGCATAACATGTGTTGATGCATTCTCATGGTTTCCGGTTTTGAATATCTCTCTAATATTTCCCTTTTGGTCTTATATATAGGGGTGATTGTGGAGTGTTTGCGCTGAAGTTTATTGAGTTACTATCAACGGGACACTCTGCTGGCTGCTGCACACAGGAGAATATATGTTGGTTTCGAGTCCGATTAGCTGCGGACATGTATGTACGCGAGGCCATCATGTAGCCTGACCCAGTGCAGTGGTGATGTTGTGATTATAGGGTGTATTAGCAGTTCAGTAATTCACTAATTTTTAGATACCGTGTAATTCACTAAACCGTCAAGTTGATGGCATGTAATTAGCTACACCGAGCCTTCTTTGGAATCCATGTTATTTAATCATAGCTGAAGTTTGGGACCCAAAATCATGTCCAACCACAACCATGGTTTTATTCGTTGGTCATTTTTGTGTTTATGAATGGGAACATATTAGCTTCACACAGAAGGTATGAAAAATGTTAATAATAACTCGGACCAATATAATAGTCAGGATTATCCCAGTAGCTCTTTTTTGGCTAGTTGGAAACTTTGCGGATGCAAACAAAAAAACGACAACGTGGTGACACCAACTTGATAGGTGATGTGTTGCAATATTGTATTCACTTGTTGTTTGCCTGTTGTCATCTCTTAAGTCCTACAGAGGATGTCTGCAAATTTTAAAGTTTGTGGAAGCAGACAAAAGGTAGACAATAGGCGGCCAATATGTGGATACAAAATTGCAAAACTTACTGCTAACAGATCAGAACTTGTTGCAAACACAACATCTGTGTCTGCACGTTGTCCGCACTTTGTCGACCTTTTGTCCGCGTCAGCAAAATAAAAAAAAAAAGCTTTCATCCTCACCTGAGAACATCCGTAATTATATAACTAAATATTATAAGAAAATATATGGTTATATGTTAATTATATACAACTTATCAGTCTGCTAGAGATGATGGCCGCAAATATGAAAGTCTTTGAACGTGGACAATAGATGACCAGTAGGCAGACAATAGGTGGACAATATCGGATAATATATGGATACAATATTTCAAAACATCAGAATTTTTGGCAATGTCTCAACACGTTGTCCTGCCTCCGTCCAACTTTTGTCTGCCCTCTGCCCGCTTCCTCAAACTTGAAAATTTGCGAACATTCGCACCTAAGAAAATCCCTATAACTTGTAGTCTTATAATTATATATTGGAATTTCTCAGGTGAGGATGACCGCACGTTTTTAAAGTTCGCGGACACTGACTGCAGGTGGACAGTGGGTACATACAGATGTGTTCGCAATTATGATTTGTTAAAGCAAGTTTTGCAATTTTATATCCACCTAGTGTCCGCTTATTGTCCACTTTCTGTCTGCGTCTGCAAACTTTTAAATTTGCTGGCCTTCTCTCTAAGAATGACTGATTATGAATTTGTATACATCAAAATTATAACATACTTATATGTTTTCTCACGTGATGATGACTACATTTTTTTTTGGCGATTGTGATAGGGTGTGGACACAGATGATGTTTTGCAACAATTGTTGTATTATCCATTCATTGTCCACCTATTGTCTACCTGTTGTCCTTTTCCACACACTTTCTCTAATTTGCAGGCATCCGCCCCAAAGGACTGATAAGTTATCAACTTCATAAGTTATAATTTATACGTATTATGTAATCTACCAATCAGATAATCAATTACCCAATTGAAAGTTTGACACTCAATTACTCTTCAATTAGTCAATTAGTCAATTGAACATTGAAGCCCTCATCGCATCCATTATAAAGTTTGACACTCAATTACTCTTCAATTAGTCAACTACTCAATTGAACATTGAAGCCCTCATCGCATCCATTAAAACCCCAACTATACCAAAATTAGTCAGTACCCCAATTGCCCAACCCCAATGCCCCACACTCCAATTGCCCAATCTCCCAATATCCGAAACCCCAATCTTCCAATTGTTAGGGGTTTAGACCCTTCTGTAAACATTATACACTAAATGGATTTTGTCAGGTGAGGATGATTGCACTTTTTAAAGTTTACATAGGCAGATAGAAAGTGGACAACAAGTGGACAATGTATGGATACAAAATTGCAAACTTGCTGCAACAAATTTGTTGCAAACACATCATCTGTGTCCACACATTGGCCGCTTATTGTTCTCCATCTGTCTGCGTCTGCGAACTTTAAAAAGTGCCATCATCCTCTGTAGAGAGGACTGATACACTAAAACTATTATTTTGTGTGTATATATATGATCCCCAAATGGATGTGGCCCAATCTGTATGAAGTTGTTAAGTTTGGAGTAAATTAAATATAGACATATTTTTTTAGAATCATTTGTATTTGATGTTCATGCAATGAATACCAAATACAAATGCCAAACCGGACCAAATTCCCGTTTGGCCCTAACTCGACACGGGCCAAACGCCTATAAGGCTGAAGCCCGAGGAATACATGGAGTTGTGTATTTAGGCCTGAAGCCAGGCCCAGGCCAGCCTCACAATCCTATTCGGCGCTTGTAAATGGATGATTGTGCCTGCAAAATTAGAGTCGGCCTGGACTGGGCTACTCAGGCTGATTGCCGACCTTAATTGTTGTCGCCCCTATCATGGGTACCACCCCAATAACGAATGTGTAGATAATTATTGAATATTTATGTTGTTTTGTGTATAACGAGGTGAAGGAGGGACAGGCTTCGAACAAATAGTAAGTAGACGTAATTTGGATATTTAGTATGCAGACTAAATATTAAGTCAAATTCATACAACAACAGATATGAAAATTCTGTGTACTTTGATCGAAATAGGCTAACCAAGGAATTCATGTCGAAATGTCGAAACAATTTTTGGGGTTCCAAAATTAAAAATCGAAAATGTTTTAATTAATTGCACTTGGGTTGAAAAATTCCCCCACTAAACTTGGGTGACTAGAGTCAGTACGACTAAACCCTTGTGCACTTGGGCCTGGTCGTGGTCATCAAACTATTGGCTACATGTTGTCCGCATGATGTTCACCCGCTGTCGCCAATTATGTGGTGTCCATATCTGCCTGCCATGTGCAACCTTTGTTTGCCAGGTGTTGGGACAAAAGACAGTCACGGTTACTAACGGAACCAAGGGCACACAAGGGCAACTTCCGTCCACCTTGTTCAATGCTTTGAACTGCCCCCGTTATCGCGGTCAGTTACTGTTCCTCCCAAATTGAAAGAGGACCCAACCCGCAGCGGCGCCAAAGGCTCCCATTCGCGCCAAAACCTCCCTTCCAACTCCAAATACCCTCCCACCGATAGCCTCCCTGTTTATTTGTGGGTTATCGTTTCCACTTGACCGCCAATCCAAAGACCCAGTGCGATCTAAGCTCTGAGGCCCACGCATACAAACCCATAAAATGGCAACAACTACAACCAGGTGGGCAGTGAAGAAATGCAGGTCCCATTGAGCTAATCCAGCTCCCAGGAGCAAATCCAGATCCTACTGAGGAAATCCACCCCCAATTGAGGAAATCCAGCTCCCACTGAGCAAATCCAGCTCCCACTGAGCAAATCCAGCTTCCATTGAGAAAATCCACCTCCCACTAAGGAAGTCCAGCTCCCACTGAATATATCCAGCGTGCACTGTTCAATCTACAGTGAGTCACCTCCATTTGCTTGACTTTCTGTTTGTTTTTTAATTTTTTTTCCCAGTTAAGATGGCCACAAGCACACGGAAGTGCTTACGGCTGGTCTGTCTTATGTTTTGTTGGAAGGCACCTCAGATGTGCCGCTGCTCACCACTGTGCTTATTTGTGCTTATTTGTGGTATAGTCAGTCATAGGCTGCTTATACACACCCATATGGCTGGTTTATTCGAGCTTTTGTTGGCAATGCTTGAAATGCAGACATAGCCTGGACAATAAGTACACAGGTTGTCGCCACATCAATCCGTCGCGATTACCTTCTGTCTGACTACTAATTGTCTTTTGTATGTGGAGACAATCTCTGCACCAATTATGTACGTGTTGAGATCGCAATGTCGAGTGCATTGTTGCCTGTAGTTTCCCTGAAATAATTTTTTTGCCTATCTCAATTGATGCAGCCATTGGATCATGCCAAAAGTTCAACTTACTAATGCACCCATAACAACATATGTCGTAGGGAATATATTATGTTTGTTTGGTTTTAATCATTGAATTCCTAGCCACCTTACTCCGTCAATCTGCTTGCACGTTGATTGTCCTCATTTCGTATCAATTAGAAGGTGGCTCAAGTTGGCACACCAATGGTCGCTACTTTATGTATTTTGTACCTAGATATAAACTTTGGGAATTGGATTAAGGTGCTTCTAACTCTGTCCCGCAACTTCTTAGGCCACCCTAGTGGTTGTTAGTGCATGCAAATATTTTGTCCGTGCTAGGTTTGTAAACTTGTTAATAATTTGTTGACCTCCTATGCAACGGATGTGCCATTCTCAAAATTAGGGGACGGGGACAAAAATGCCGCCACCTGGCAGACAATGTGTGGACACAGTCCTAACCACATCAGCAATGCAGTATTTGTCTGCCATGTGTCCACACAGTGTCTGCTGCCTGTCCACACTTTGGGGGCCACCCCAAACTTTAAACAATGTCACATCCGTGCAAGCGAACATCCCAATGTAACGGTATTACTAAATTTGATGAGTGATTCACTTGATGCGTACCCTGCCCAGAGTTAATTACTAATGTGTGCATTGCAATTTGCATTTGCAGATGGATGTCGTGCGTGTCATCTGCTATTATAATCGGAACTGGACAATAGCCAAGGAGACCGGGGAGCTAGTGGCATATGAAGGTGGGGACGTGAAAGGATTACGACTACCCAAACACACGACCCTGCATGAGCTTCAGTATTTGGCCAGCCAACTGCTCGGGGTTGATAGAGAGTCCCACACAATACACATGAGGTACTCGGCCAAAGAATCAATACGTGGGACCATCAAATTCATCAAGATTAGAAATGTTATTGATTTTGATTTCTTCTTGAACCAAGATAGTCAGACCATGGTACCACTGTATGTAGAATCACATGCCAAGCCGGTCATGGACTCCACACATATGCCAACGTCACTACCTGCCTTTCGGAGTAGCCACTGTAGCAATGATATGCACGAGTCAGGAACATTGAAGGTTTCCAATACATGTGCCTTGTCCTCTAAGGATGAGTTGCCAGGGATTGTGCCATGTGTACATTCTCCCCCACTTCCACCAGCAACTGTGCGATTCACTGAGTGCATGGACGATGAAAGTCGACCTGGCCCCCCATCTGTAGTTCAGTCACGGCCAGCATCCTGCCAACAAGTGGCCAATGAGGAGGCAGTAGCCCCTACCTCTGCAGTTACAGCTCCACATGGCCCATTGGACCTTGGAGGTGTGCCATCTCATTGGTCGCCTGCCGGGGAATGGCCCGATCCGGTTGTGACCGATGGACAACCTACACGTCCTATACAAAAAAGACGGAAGGCAGATTCATCGCCATCTTTTTTCCAACCGAGCCAAATATTGTCTGCAACTGAATGCATAGTTGATTGTGCTGCTATTACAGGTTTCAATGGCACGGTTATCCCCTTTGCTGAAGTGGGAGGTGAGGGTTTTTTCCACAACAAGAGCCAACTGCAGCGTCATCTTGGATTGCAAGCAGTTATAGACAATCGGGAGTATTGAGTGGTAAGGTCTACCAAAACTATTTTTACCCAATGCTGTATTCACTAAGGCTGCCCGTACTGGATTCGTGCTACAAGGCATGCGCCTTTGGGCATTTGGAAGATTACAAAAGTTGTAGACAAATACACGTGTGGACTAAAGCCCGGGAGGAAAAAACATCGACGGGCTACTCCTAGTGTTATTGGTGAGTTTATTAAACATAAGTATGTTGGTGTGGGCCGCTCATATAGACCCTGGGAAATACAAGCAGACATGCACAAGAAGCATGGTGTGAATGTCTGTTATAAAACATGTTGGCGAGCCCGTAGGGCGGCTCTCGAGATGATCCGAGGTTCTCCGGAGGCATCCTATGGTTTATTGCTTGCATATTGTTATGAATTACAGCAAAAAAATCCTGGCACAAAGACTCACATACTCACTGATGAAGACCACAAATTCCTATACTTCTTTATGGCCTTGGGAGCTTCCGTTAAAGGTTTTGTTGAACACATGAGACCGACCTTGTCCGTTGATGCCACTTTCCTTAAGTGAAAATACCGTAGAACCTTGCTAATTACTGCAGCTTTAGATGGCAACAACCATATATTTCCGATTGCATTTGGCATATGTNCAACCATATATTTCCGGTTGCATTTGGCATATGTGATAGTGAGAACGATGCCTCGTGGGAGTGGTTCTTTGGTAAACTTCGTGATGCTATTGGGAATGTGCCAAATTTGGTGGTGGTGTCCGACAGGCACAATAGCATACGGAAAGCATGTTACAAAGCTTTCCCTGACGCTGCGTACACAAACTGCATTGTGCACCTAAAGACAAACATAAAGAGGAAGTTCAGCCTAGCAAGTGATGATCTTGATTTGAATCTCTTCATTTCGGCTGTCAACAAATACATGCAGAAGTATTGTTTGCGTTTGCTATGCCTAATGAGTGAGCCAGTGAAGAAATGGATCACCGGTAAGGAATTGGGCTATGCAGTTTGGGCTCGGTCATACTGTAAGTTCAATAGGTGGGACATCATGTCAACAAATATTGCCGAGTCCCTTAATGCAAAGCTGAAAGATGTCCGTGAGCTTCCAGTGACTGCCCTGGTTGAGTATATCAGGCACACACTACAACTTTGGTTCTTCACCCATCAATCCAAAGTAGCCTCATCATCCATGTACTTGACACCGGGCAGAGGGGAAAGCACACTTCATCGGCGGATGGAAGAAAGCATGCGGCTGACTGTTCATCCTATAAGTAGAACAGATTTCAACGTTGTCTAACCCTCCAAGTCGTCATTCGTGTGTGTGAATCTTGAGTGCCAAACTTGCTCTTGTAGGGAATTTGACTTGGAAGGACTCCCTTGCAAGCATGCCTTGGCTGCGGCAAGGCACCGTGAGTGGAGCCCGTATGAATTATGCTCTCGATGCTACACCAACGAAACATGGCATGCTGCCTATGCAACGTCCATTAATCCTGTTGGTCAGGAAGACACGTGGAATGTTTCGGAGTGGACATACGGGTGACATGGCGTGGCCATTTTGTATACATCGTTGATCAGCTCTGGATTCATGGAGTGGACAAACAGCTGCCATTGCATCGCCAAACATGTACAAGTAAGTTTGTAACAGAGGCATTCCCAGTCTCCAGTCCATGATGACAATACATGGACACGCGAAAAACTTGGTACAATACATTGGCCGAACTTTGTCTACCAGCTGTCCGCGACTGCCAACTTCTAAATTTACGGTCAACTGCACTTGGGAACATGTCATTACATCCCAGTCACATTTGCAAGTGTCATGACATGTTGACCCATACATTTTGTGGCCTGGACTGTAGGTATGTAAGTACAAGCAGTCTATGTACATGTACAAGTGTATGCATGGGTTGCCGTAGCAGTCTTCTTTAATTTGAATGGTGTTTGTGGCACAGCATGCAACTTTTTAAGTGTCTTGCGGTGAAATAACACGTGATAAAGTGTCTTGCGGTGAAATAACACGTGATAAAAAATGCCTTCACACAGTTACGTATGTGATTTCAATGAAATTTGAAGTTACTTACTAATTTTCCTCTTACCCGTTCTCACAGTTACTTTTGCCGTAACTCAGGTGTTACGGACATTAACTGTATATGGAAATTCTGACAAATAGACCAAATTAAATTCAAATTAACTGTTGTTTAGACCATCGAAACATTTGTTTGATTTTTTTTGCTCTTTTGCACGAAATAGGACAAAACTACCCCCATTCCATTATAAGGCCTGTACAAATGGTGTGCAGGCAGTGGACAAATGTTGGACACGTTCACTCGTGTTGTAGGACAGGCCGTGGACAGGGATGGTGGACACAGTAACTTGTGCTGTCGGATTACTGGTCGTGGTTTGTCGACAATCTGTCCACTGTTTGAACACCATTTGTACAGGCCTTGGAATGGGGTGGCGGTATTTTTGTGTTATTTTGTGTCAAAGAGCAAAAAAAGTCAAACAAACCCGAAGGTCTAAACAAGTCATTTTAAAATGAATTTTGTCTATTTTTGGGACTAACTTACAGTATATGATGGAAGTTGGGAAATTTCCACAACTAGACCAAATTAATTTAAAAATGACTTTTTTAGAGTATCCAAACACGTTTGGACTTTTTTAACTCTTTAGTACAAAATGAGACAAAATACCCTTACAACATTATAAGGCCTATACAAATGGTGTACAGGTAGTGGACAAATGGTGGACACGTGAACTCGTGTTGCAGGACTATACTTTCATAGGTTTGTCCACAGCCTGTCCACTGTTTGTACACTATGTGTACTTGAAATAGCTGGGTCTATTTGTACTGCTTGTTTATAAGGCCTGTACAAATGGTGTACATGCAGTAGATAAATGGTGGACACGTTAAATTGTGTTACAAGACTATACTATCCTTGGTTTGTCTACAACATATTCATTGTTCGTATACCATTTGTACAGGCCTTGTAAGGAGTTAGGGTATGTTTGTCCCATTTTGAGTCAAAGAATTAAAAAAGACCAAAAATTTTTGGATAGTCTAAAAAGTCATTTTTAAATTAACCCCAACTATTTCTGGGGATTTCCCATGGAACTTGCGTGTTTGCTAATTGAGAGTTTGGTCTCATTATGCTCTGTACGCACTAACTGCTGCACCAGTCACAATTCACTTGACTTGACAGCAATCTGCATTCTTTAAAGCGAGTAATTAAAAATGGTTTACTGGGTTTAGACAAAATGGTGTATGGCCTAAATATCTCCATTATCTGTTTGTCTAATGAGCTTATCAGTTCTCTTAACCCCCTCCAGTCAACTTGTGTTTACTAACCATCCCCCTTGGAGAGCATGGCTGACTCCCTTTACCCATCTCCTCCCCAATCCCCTGTGAGCCCTCAACCCCCCTCCAGCCCGCAATCCCCATCCGGCAACTTGCTTCCATTGTGGGATCAACCATCTCATTCCCACCGAGGCAGCCCTTCGTCAGCTGGTTCATCCAACCATGTGTTCATCACGGATGAAAGCTCTGATGACGACGGTGCACCAGGTCGGGGTGATCGCGTGAATGATGAGGTCGCATGGTACCAGGAGAGGGCCACGTGATGGAGTGGTCGGGCGGCTACGCTGGAACGTGAGGCTGAGGAAATTCGTGCCACAATAGATGCAGTCACAACGGGGACACAACGTCACGATGTGGAGCGCAACAGGGTGTTCATGCGGTATTTTGATTTGAGATGGCTGCTGCACGATGCTAGAAAGCGGCAGCAGACATGCAAAGAGGTTGCTGTTTCGGACTTCCAGCAATCGTCGTTGTGCAAGGCCATGCTAGATGGCGAGTTTCAGCGTGGGTTCACACTCTTCAGGTAAGCAAGGACGGACCCAATGCATGTACTGTATATTTTCTGTCGACGTTTGAAAATTTAAAGCCTCTTGGCAGCATGATTATTTGTAAATTAACCCCAGTTCACTTGAGGTGTGAAATAATGCAGCAATATTTCTTATCATCACATGTGGGATGTTTCCCATTTGTGTCCGTGCAGGGCTTATGTGAAAAGTGTGCAGCCCGAGGTCGCGCAATTGTGGGATGCTATAACTCCGTCCACTGCCCGAAGAATGGTGCAAGGAGACCGTAGGCCTCCAGCGGGAATGTGATCCCCAGGTGTATGGGCAATGATGTCGTGCTTCTGTGCCCACACGCCCTATATGATACCTTTTGTGACTGTCTTGCAAGTGAAGGTTGTATATTGTGGGTGTTTTTGTGTTATTTTGTCAGATGTAAGTAAGTCTGGTATGGCTACTCGATAAAGGGATATGGTTGGAAGTTTTTGAAGTTTAATATTATGCCAATTGTACGGGCACCTCGTAGGGCCTTCATGAACGGCATTGGTTAAATGTTTTATTTGTCACAAGTAGGGGATATTTGGGGTTGTTATTCGGGAAATTTCCACAAATAGACTAAATTAATTTAAAAATGACTTTTTTAGACTATCCAAACACTTTTGGACTTTTTTAAGTTTGTAGCATAAAATGAGACAAAAATACCCTCACAACATTACAAGGCCTATACAAATGGTGTACAGGCAGTGGACAAATGGTGGACACGTAAACTCTTGTTGCAGGACTATACTGTCCTTGGTTTGTCCACAACTTGTCCACTGTTTGTACACCATGTGTACTTGAAAAAGTTGGGTCTTTGTACTACCTGTTTATAAGGCCTGTACAAATGGTGTACAGGCAGTACATAAATGGTGGACACGTTAACTCGTGTTGCAAGACTATACTATCTTTGGTTTGTCCACAACATATCTACTGTTTGTATACCATTTGTATAGGCCTTGTAAGAAGTGAGTGTTTTTTTGTCCCATTTTGAGTGAACGAGTTAAAGAAGTCCAATAATTTTTGAATTGTCTAAAAAAGTCATTTTGAAATTAATTTGGTCTATTTGTGGGAATTTCCTGAACTTATTAACAAGTGGACATTTTGGGTTTGAACAAGTACAACGCATGCATGCCATATAACATGTCAGTAACTGGACGTTCTTGTGATGCCAAATTGTTGTGCTTATTACGAACACGGTAAAACAAATGAATCAAAGTTATTTTGGCCAACTAATGGACAATTACTAGCCACGCTATGGACACAGCTTCACCAAGCTGGTTCAACATGTGTGGATTCCTTTTCTCAAGTGCGGCCTTGTTTGGGAGACCGGGTATGTGGTGTTGATGATAACGATCATTGCTTTATACTATTGTGTGTCCAGTAAATATGAAATGTTCAGTTGTTGGTTTCCATGCGTTAGGTTAACCAATAGTTATTTCCGTAGACAAACAGTAGACTAATAATGAACAAACAGTTGACAACTCGCTAGTGTGCACATGGGTTGTGTTGACCACCTAGTCAGGGACACAATTTGGACTAGCCACTGAGAAGCCCACTGACCAATAAAGGAATCTCTGCTACTTTCCCTATAATCCAATATAGGGTGCTCTCCCTATAAAGCCATGGTCCTGCAGCATGCCCATCAACTATATTGTTTACCTTGGTAGTCTGAAAGAATGGAGTCCTCCTCCTCAGCCAGTGCCGGTTCACCACCCAACCCTTGTAAGTGTCGTCCCAGCGACCCAACTGCCCCACTATGTGACAATTGCTTAAGGCAGGAGGTGTACGGACCGGATTGGACATTGTGTACGTGCTAACCCTTGTAAGTGTCATCCCAGCGACCCAACTGCGCCACTGTGTGACAACTGCTTAAGGCCGGAGGTGGACGGGCCGGACTGGACATTGTGTACGTTCGATGACGATATCCTCTCCCCGTTATGCAACTTCTGCATGAGTCTGCCACTCCCGGTGTTGGCGAATCAGCCAAACAAGCGCCACCAGTGGATAAACCACATGCCGTCACCGAAGAAGCCCAAACAACCTGTGCCGTGCCGGTGCAAGCCTCCAAATGAACTTCCTTGTGACGAATGCGAGTTGGGGCGGCAGTTGGATGATTGGGAGAAAGAGCATGCAGAGGAGGAGGATTTTCCGCCTCCTTATAAGTCTAACTGGTCCGACTGAAGAAGGCTCACCGGGCCTGGCTGAGCCTTGTTCTTGTTGTTGTTCTTGTTGATGTATGGATGGGTGCATCTCATTGTTCGGGGTTGTTGACCGTAGGGCAGTGTGATCTATGTATTCAAGTATGTAGTCACAGTGGGTGTCAAATAAAAGGTCCTGAGGTGTTCAATTTTGTGTAAAATAGTGTGCGTTTGCTAATGTAATCTACCTCCCACCTTTCATTTTCTAAATTGCGTAGGATTTCGTTGCCCACGACCTTGGCTAATGGGGATGTCCAACCCATACCCAAATTCTCCAAATCGTCTGAATGACTTACTTCAGTTAACGACGTCGTCACGTTCATCCGAGTTATGCGGACAGACCATGGACAGGCAAAGGCCAGAAGGCAAACACATAGGACTCCGAGCACGTGTGCTTCGGATGTCGACGCTGTGTACCCTCTATCCGTTTGTTGTCTACTGTATGCCACCAGCGTCCATAAATGCATACAAATGACATCAATAGCTCAATTTACGGGTAGGGGGTAAAAATGGTGGCCAATTGTTGTGTGTGTAATGGTGGGTTATGTTTACAGACCTTCTATATACCCACACCCAACGTCTCTAACTTAGTTACAAACAATAAACCCAGTTTTTTTCAAATGTCTAACAAATGGATTCATAGTCAAGGCATATAGAAAACGAAAGATTAAAAATTTGGTACTACATTGAAATGCAATCTTAGTGTGTACAAGTTGTATGTGAATACAATGTTTCATTTGTATTGCTCTCCATAGGCGGAAAGTCTGCTATTATTCCTGTGTAGATATATGATTTTCGGGCGTCATTACCATCGGTCTGGTTGGAATGCCCCCGACTCCATTTCCGAGTGAGTATTCTCAAAACTCGCTAGAACCGTCCCGAAACTCATTGTCCCCCCACCTCCAATCTGTTCGGTCAGACTGTTTCCAACAAACCCGAAAAGTATGTACGCATTAACCGGCAGGTGGAGATTGTCATCACATTGCCACAACAATCCATATGTGTATAAAGAGGCTGGCCGATTTTAACGATTGCGCTGTAGCGGACAAATGGTAAACAAGACACGGACAACGGGTCGACAAAACCTATAGTAATCAGCGTGATTTTGATTTTGGCTTTTCTACGCAAAGACTACCTAGACCACCTAGACTATAGAAGGTGTGCTCCCGTACCATCAAAACTTTTGTTATGTACTATTTACCAACTAAAATTATCAATATATGCCAATATGGCACCACATGTCAATTTTTTTTGTTAAATCATCAACTTATTTTGTAAACTTTATAATTTGCTCTTAACAACTTTATTTTTTCCTTTGGTATACTTCAGGGCAAATTCGAAGTTTGACATATAAGTGGATGATTTAACACAAAATTGACTGGAAATGTCACATTAGCACATGTTGAAAACTTCATGTGGTATTTAAATAAATAACCCTTTTATTTGTGTAATTACAATACAGATTTCGTAATGCCTTGTCCAGACTGAAGACCATCAACTACGCCACTTAATTGGGCAGTGAGTTCTGTGATGCACGTCCACTCGCTCATTGATAGCACCTCCACTTAATATGAAAGTCAATGCATCCACCTACTTTCTTAACCCAGCAGCCTCCACTTAATTGCCCATTGATGGCAGCTCAGTATTAATATGCAACTCAATATGTATTCCCCTCAAACGGCTGAAGTTACAAGCAGGTGAAATAAATTTCACGTCCACCAAGCCAAACATCGTTGACCTCCCAATCCTACGACCATGGCGGATAATCCTGCGAGGTCGGGCCAGTCGTCCGGTTCCAATCACGTGTACCTATCAGACTCGGATGTTGAACAACCACCCGCAGACGGCAACCGGGAGCCCCTACAATGGTATCGCGAGAGGACCACGTATTGGAGCACGCGAGTGGGACACCTAGAGCTTGACCTGCGAGAGGCAAAGGCCGAGAGGATGCGTGTCGAGATGGACGAAAATGTCAAGGAGGGCGGGCACGAGATCCGGGTTGAAAAAATACAATCGCGGAAGCAGAAGATTCGCGCTGCTGAGGCACAGATAGCAGCCGATACCTCGGAGGCGGTCAACATATTCGTGCATTCAGCGGAATTCGGAGCCATCAAACACACACACTTTATGAAAGGATTTGAGCTCTTCAGAGAATACATGGAGGTGTCTGTACCACAGGGTCAGTGGCAGAACATTACCCCCCAGATGGCAAGTTCAAAGTTGGGCGGCAACAGTGGGCATCCATGACCATCACGCATTGTCTTAAGACGTATGATGGAGTGTGGACTTGCTAAGGGTCTGGGTAAGTTGTGCGAATGCGATATATGTTTGTGTTAATTTGAATTGGCAGATTTGTGTTCCGGTTATTTTGAAATGATGGTGATGTTAGTATGTAGGTTGATATTGTACGTGCTGTTAAGTATAAAACTTTCGCTTCATATATGTATATATGCTGGGATTTTCTCGTGTGGACGACCGACAAATACGTGGAAAATGAGTACAGAAAGTGAGATACAGGAATGCAAAAGTGGCTACAATTGTAAATGGCATTGTGTGGACATGTTCTCTATGCTCCGCATAATGTTAAGAATTTGGGTGACAAACTTGTTGAATGAAAGTTTTGATTAAGGGAGCCAAAAGGTGGACAGAAAATCGACAAAAAAACCCACTGTTGAAAAAACCGGTGTCAACAATTTGTCCGCTCTTTGGCTTCTTTTTGTCCGTCGTTTGCAAACTAATTGGTTATTCAATCAGCGTAAGCTCATAATGCAAAAATTACCCGTCACATTTCAACTCGCAATGAACCCATTGCAATTCACTGAATATGTGATTCACTGAAGCCACAAAAGAATCTGGGTGACAAACTTGTTGAATGAAAGTTTTGATTAAGGGAGCCAAAAGGTGGACAGAAAATGGACAAAAAAACCCACTGTTGAAAAAACCAGTGTCAACAATTTGTCCGCCCTTTGGCTTCTTTTTGTCCGTCATTTGCAAACTAATTGGTTATTCAATTAGCGTAAGCTCATAATGCAAAAATTACCCGTCACATTTCAACTCGCAATGAACCCATTGCAATTCACTGAATATGTGATTCACTGAAGCCACCAAAAATTTGGCCTTACCAGTTTCCAACTGCAAACAGAACATTGCCGACTACAAATAATAAGCTTCCCATGACAATGATCCCATAGCCAATGGGGGAAGGTGCATATACAAAATGCAGCAGTTTATGATGTGTTGCAGCCAGTTTTTATTGTTGGTGTCCACGTATTGTCTGGACTTTGTTCACTTTTTGTTTACGTCCTTAAACTTCAAAAAATTGGTCGTGATTGTTTGACACCCAGGGGGGTTGTCCCTTACATTTGATTAGTCTTTAGTCCTAACTATAGTTAAAAGTTATTTACTTAACCAAAAACGCTATGAAAGGGTTTGGAAATTTATTCGTCCACTTAGGGGAGGACTTAGGAGAGCTTGAAAATGCGAAACACTATATTCTTATATATGCTCCTCAATGAGTTTTGTTATAACTAACGTTCATGTGCAATTTAAAAAGAATGCGGGTAGACCCCAATCACCTATGCCGTGCATGTATTGAAGGTGGTCTCGGCCTGCCGTCACTCGCAATTACGTTGACGACATGACCCTGCTGAAATGGTCATAATTACAAAGTGTTTTGCCAAAGTGCATGTACAGTACACTATTCTACCAAAAATCTAGTTTGCACAAGAGACAGTCATCATCCACTAGCAACAGCAGTCTATAAGTTGTCACCCCTGCAAGCATACATGTCCAAAGCTAAGCTGAGCCGGAACCAACCAATCTTTTTCTGTGTGCACCCATCAAGAGGCTTGCCAACAGATAAGAACTCAATAAACTTCACGGTAAAGATCCCACAGTCGCCCCTGAAATGAGAAGGCCCAAAACAATTTTTAAATGCATACGTTAAACCGGAGGCCAGCCACAGGAAGTAATACACATGCATGTTAATACGCAAACATAATAATTGAATGCATTAATGGCACGCTCACTCGTTCATCTGTTGATGAACATCGGCCATGCGTTCCACGGGCCATGGCTCCCCATCACAAACCAACTCAGGACGGCGAGCATAGAACCCAGCCTGTCTAAGAATGGCTGGTAGCAATGTAGATAGAGGCCGCAATGCATTCTCTATTTTGCGATCTGCATGGAGCTCGACATTCGAATCGTACACATATAGTCTACGAGTCAGGAGGTCAATGGCCACAGCACACTAATGTTTCCCAGAGATATTTAGTGGACAGAAGACCTTGTCCAGCTCAAACCATGGCTGACCGTAAGGTGGGTTCGAGCCAGCCACAAAGAGGAGCAAGCCGATGGGAATTGCTGACGGTTTTGATTTTGCTGCCCTTGTCCTTTGCCCTTCGGAAGGTGCGAACAACATAGTCACGAGGTGCTGCAAGAGTAGGAAACGACATATTATGCAGCTACATTTTACCATAACCACACAATTCACTCACCCAAGCCATGCAGTGACTAAAAGCATGCAAGTGCAAATGTACAGCAAACGTGCAGACAACAAATAGGCAACCTCGACTTGCACCAGTATGGTCATGCGTATAACAAGACATTACAAGATCAACTACAACTTCCCTCTGCGTGGCAGCAGAATGGATACAATTTACAAGAGTAGCTGAGGGCTTGCAACGTGGTTTACACCAAAGATGGCTATGGTTTGCCTTGTTTGCCTAAACTCCCTAGAATTTACAATAATACGCACACTATGCAGCCACCAGTTAACATATAGAGATAATGAAATTTTCTGAAGTGCAGACATCTCATTTTTAAACACTTGCAGAAGATAGGCAAATGGTGAACAAATAACAGACAAACTGCAGACACAAACTTGTTAAAACAACTTGTGAACATAGGTGGACAACAAGCGGCCAATAAGCGGCCAACAAGTGGACAACAAGTGGACAACAAGTGGACAACAAGTGGACAACAAGTGGACAACAAGTGGACAACAAGCGGACAACAAGCGGACAACAAGCTGACAACAAGCGGACAACAAGTGGACAACAAGTGGACAACAAGTGGACAACAAGCGGACAACAAACGGCCAACAAACGGCCAACAAATGGACATAGGGTGGACAACAATTGCCGGACAGGGGGACAAAAGATGGACTAAATTGGACAAAACGTGGACAGGGATGGACAGCCACAAATCAAAAGTTGAAAAACACATCTTTTGTGTCCACATGCTGTCCATCATTTGTCCATTATTTATTAATTTTCAAAAATGTTCAAGTACGTATCTGGACAAGGACGCTGTAGACATAATATTCAAATATTGTCACTCAACATGTGCGGACGCTTACTATTATTTATTAATTTTCAAAAATGTTCAAGTACATATCTGGACAAGGACGCTGTAGACATAATAGTCAAATATTGTCACTCAACACGTGTGGACGCTTACCGGGAAAACACAGTCAACAGTCGTCCACCTCGTACCGAAAACGTCCGGGTGATCCAACTGCCGCCTCCGTAGCAGTAACAATGCTGCTTCTATGTGCTGCAACACATTATTTACACTAGATATCCAAACAGTGAGGCGTAGTAGGATCAGAATTTAATATAATTATATGCAACTTGTTAAGTACAATGAGATTTTTAAAAAAATTAATAAAGTTAGCTTACGTCTGTGCCAATCCACGATGCAGGAGTGAGGAGGTGATGCATGAACTTCCGGTCAACATTCAGACCGTTGCCAACGTGCAGCGTCTCACTGAAACAAGTATAACACGAACCAAGCACTGAATAAAATATGCATATGCACCATATCTTTCAAATGAGAGGGAAAAGGGGTGTTGCAAATGGATACCTGGGGTTTGCATCCCAATAATGGAGGAAGGTGAGGCAGTCATTGATGATACCCAAAGACTCGTATTGACCAGGAGGACTAGGCTTCACTGGCTCATGCCCAGTCTTCCGCTTCTTGGACGTATCAATAAAAGGCGACTTCAATTTATTGGCTCGCTTCTTGGTTCTGAGGCCGCGACCCCCAACGGCCATGCTTGTCGAATATGTCGACGCAACATTTGAGCAACCAGTGATTTCAATAGAATCATCGCCTGCTGGGCCACCCTCCTCCTTGTCGTGCTCAGAGGATGCTGTACCTGCAGGATCGTCTTTCCACTTCCCAACCACCTGGCAGATTTGTTGGTAAACATCAACGTAGTTATCATCACAAATTGCAAGGGGAACAGCCGCTGCAGTAGTGTTGCAACATATAAGCGGGAGTTCTTGGGGTTCATCTGCTGCCACATATGATTTTGCTATGGTGGCAACCTCCTCCATGGGATCGGCTATGGACTCGTCAATAGGAAGCTTGACATTGTCCCGCTTCACTTCTTTTGTGGGGAGGGAGGGTCCGGGGACGGTGTTTGCTCCTGCCACGTTGTGGAGTCCAAAGTCTTCAGAACCAAGCGGACCGTCATCTTCTTCATTGCAAGTGTGCACTGGCTCGTCAGTTGGTCAACCTGTAGTGGGATTCCCATGTGGGGCCTCCCC
>QANT01001328.1:0-17410 GCA_003254885.1 Purshia tridentata | reverse complement strand
AGTGTAATTCTTTACTGCGTAACATCTTTCACGAGGAAAACCCGTCTTCCTCTCAATCCAACCCAATTAGCTTTTTGAAGTTTCATCCTTCTCTTGATAACTACCACTTTGCAGATCACGTAAAAAAGTGCTTTCTTAGTTTCCCTGCAATAAACTTTTGTCTCCTTCTCCAAAATCCAAACCAACAAGCAAACNTCCTTCTCCAAAATCCAAACCAACAAGCAAACAAACATGTCCATCATGTTTAAAGATTAAAAGATAAATATAGATTCAAACTTGAGCAAAGCGAAAATTTCTCAAAGGCCAAACACTTTACTTCTTACACTCAAACACAAAGCACTCTTTGGATGTATGACTCCACAGACAAGTCTTGGGTCTTGGTTTGGATGTACAACGAAGCTATGGCTATGGCTCAATGGGTCGATGAAGCTTGCGAGATTGATGGGTGAATCGGCTTGGTGAGTTTGCTTGTTGTCTTTGCCTTCAGTGAAAATAAAAATAAAAACAGAGGAAATGAGCTTTGATTAAGGGCTGCAACAAATAAAAAATTATAAAATAATAGCTAAAAAATAGATAAATTAAATGCAGGTGTTTATTACTTAACCGGAATGAATTTAGTAGCTTTTGACTAATTTACACGGGAAACAAATAGTTATTGGATTTAACTATTTAGGCAGTGGTCAAAAGTACTTTTTCTTGTTTTTTTGTGTGGTTGAAATAGGAATTTATTAAAAGAGTTTTAAAGGCAGACAGAAACACAAACAAAAATGACCCAAAAACCAACTAAATAAAAGACAACAGCAAAGCTCAAATAGGCGAAGCCCAAAATACTAAACAACAAAAAAGAAAATCGACTGCTACAATAATGCCATTAGTTGAGTTAACTGTCAAATAAGAAAAACAACACAAAAAGAAGAATACAAGTAATTTTTCTTGTCAAATGTAATTGTTTCTTTGAAAGGGGTATATTTGCCATTAGATGAGCTAACTGTCAATGCGGTGAAAAAAATAATTTATTTGTCTGTTTTCTTTGGTTAAAATGTTTTTTTTTTTTAAGAGGCAATTTTTGTCATTCATTGAGTTAGCTGTGTAGGCAGTGGTCAAAACTCAAAAGTAAATATTTGTATTTTTTTTGGTTGAGGAGAAGCAATTTTGCAATGGGAAAATTTGAGAAAAAAAACTCTAATTTACATGTCGAAACCAAATCAGGACTCCAACTTCAAAATTGTTTCTGTTAAGACTACTATGAGGTTATTTCGTCAAATCCATAACATATTTCATCAAATTTTAATTACGTATATGACACGTGATCAATTTGTAAAGATGAAATTGATATTTCTCACTATTAAAATAATTATAAAAATAAATAAATAATAGAAAAATAACAAAAATAAGAAGAAAAAAAACTAACTAATAGAAGAAACAAAATTAAAAACAAACTAAAAGCAAAAAAAAAATAGAGGAGCATACCTTTCCTCCCCACTTCACCTCACGTCACCTCACTACTTGTGCCGGCAGCGACTCCACATCTATTTTTTGTTTTTTTTGTTTTTTTTTCTCTCTCTCTCTTGCTCTATTTCTCTCTCTTTCCTGGCTCGAATNACCCCCAGCCTTCTCCCTTCCTCTTGCCATATTTTCAGTCAACTCCTCCGACACCAACACCGGCCCAATTTCCGGCCAGCCCCCACACTCCCTTTCTTCTCCCTTTCTTCTCCCTTTTCTCTATTTTTCTTCTCCTCTCCTTTTCTATCTTTTCTTTTGAAGTGAAACCCAGATGCTTCAGGCCTCTCCATGGTGAAAAAATATTGAGACTCAGTGGAGGAAACACTGCAAAGATGAAATTTTTGGGTTTGGAGTGGTAGATCGGCAAGATAGAAAAGGAGAGTAGAAGAAAAACAGAGAGAGAGGGAGGAGAAAGGGAGAGGGGAGTGTGGTGGCTGGCCGGAAATTGGGAAGGCTGAGAGGTGGTGTTGATGTCGGAGGAGAGGAAGGGAGAAGGCTGAGGGGTCTTGTCCAACTAAATTTAAAAATTGACAGATGTCAAAATTTAAGTGGGAGTCTCATTAGGTGAGTGGCATTCAGCCCCACCCAAGACTCTCTCGCATAACTTTCCTCCCCACTTCACCTCACGTCACCTCACTACTTGTGCCGGCAGCGACTGTCCACATCTATTTTTTGTTTTTTTTTTTATTTCTCTCTCTCTCTCTCGCTCTATTTCTCTCTCTTTCCTGGCTCGAATGGCTCCAGACCCAACAAGTACCGGGAGTTTCACCAACCTCTAATTTGTTTGGTTTCAACGATGCTGCATATAACAACGAGCTTGCCATTTGACGTTTGAGATTGGTCGAAGTTGTCGAGGATGAGGATCGAGCAGAGGTCCAAGGCCTTGACAGAGGGGGGTTTGGTAAGCTTTCGGAGAGCAGATGTGAACTTGAGGACAAAGTGCATTAAATTGCCTGAATAGCCTCATTTGAGGCTTAAGTGAAGTATTAGTTTCAATGAATGCACTTTTGAAATGGAAGTCTTAATCCAGCTCTGACATGTAAGTTGGAGTCATTTTCTTCAAATTTTTAAATTTTATAATTCATGAAGTAAATTGTTTTTATTTTTAGTAACTTGGCGGCCATTAAGTTTAAAACGAGCACAAAACACATGAGGATGACTTGGTCTTAACAAAGCCCAAAAGATCCTAGGGGAAGGGAGCTGAACACATAAATAGAAGACTCAAAGTACAACTGAAACTCAGCCTAGCCAAGGCATCAGCCACCGAATTATGCTCTCTAAATATGTGGCATAAACAGCACTGTCAAACATGATTTTTCAGTTAGTTGGTTAACTACTTTTGTTTTTTTGGGGGGAGAGATATTTTTACAGTTCGTTGGGTTAACTAACCGTTTAGCCAGTGATCAAAAGCAATTTTTTTGTCGAGCTGGAGATATATTTTTGTCATTCGTTAAATCACATGGTGTGAGTGAACTTGTGACGGGTGTTGTTGAGGTGCAGCCGAAAAAAAATAATAAAAAAACAGAAAAAAGCTAGAAAAACAGAAAGGCTGAAAGCTGCTTTCACACGCGTAATTTGGCGTGAGCCACGTGTCATACTGTTATTGGTTAAAATGTCAGGAATACCCCCGAGAAAAGCGCGGGGGTCTTTGCCTCTTTTGGGTTTAAACGGTGTCTGCTTCCGCCTCCTCCGTCTGTCCACCACTCATCGCTGATCTTCCTTTTAACCCCGCGTTTGGTTCCCGAGAAAACTCGCAAGGGAAAGAGAAACTGACGTGACTAAGAGTGTATTGAGCATTGGATCTCAGACACTTTGACTTTTCCTCCATCTGGGTTCTGAAAATCACAAACTCTTGAAGGGTTTAATTCGGAAAGCTATGAAATTCGGAGAGACTTATAAGGAGTACCTGCACAATGAGAAAGTATGGTTCTCGGCCAAGTGCAAGCATGTCCAATACAAGCGGCTGAAGAAAGTTCTCAAGACTTGTCAGAGTTGCAAGACGTTGAATGATTCTTCTTCTCCCACTGCTGAACAAGAAGAAGCTGCTGATCAACAACAACAGTTGTGTGAATGCCAATCTTGCCCTGGTAAGAATTGATGATTTCTCATCTTTTTTGTTTTTTTGTTTTTTTGTTTTTTGGGTTCTGTTTGAATTAGGCTTATAACCATTGGGTTGCTGTTTCTACTGCTATGAATGAATCAATATGATAATGGGAATGAGTGGTTGATTTCAATACTCATAAAAACATAAATGTGTTTCAGTTATGGAGTCTGCAATTTTCAATCAGCAAAAAGGGTCTCACGGATATTGTGTGACCTGGTAGAAAACAGCTCTTTGAGTATGTTTAACTTCTGGTAGGAAAAAAAAGAAAAAGACAGGGTTTAAATTCTGCCATCATCAAGGTTTTAGGGTGTAAAAGTGAGTTTTCTAGATTTGCCCAGTTTTTTTAGTTCAGGAAGCCCCATTGTGCTCAAAGTATTTGAAGAAATTGGTTGTTGGGTGCAAAGGTGAGGTTGAGAGATTTACCCAATTGCTTAGTTCAGCTGCTCCTTTCTGCCCAAAGTATTGAAGAAATCATAGCAAAAAAAATGTTTTTTTTTCCCCTTTTTGAGTTTTAAGTAGGGATAGCACACTCCCTTGGAGGAGTGCAAACAACAACACCATTATGACATTGTTATCTGTACTCCTCCAGAAGAGTGCAATAAGCTTTCTGGGGAGAGCACTGCTCTTTGGTTATACTCGATATATAAATATGACATTGTACAAGTGAGTGTGCAAGTATACTCGATCAACAAAATAAGAGGCTTATTTTAACTTTTTTTAAAGAATGTAAGATGTTTCCCCAGGTGTCCTTTCATACTTCAATTCCATATTCCAAACAAGGATGTGGAAACTTTGGAATTTGGTTAGAGAAGTGCTCTATCACAGTGTGATGTTTCTGTGAAATGAAGTTACATGAATAGCTTTGCTTCAGAGAAATATGTAGCATTGTTTATTGATGGTTCTCATAGTCCCACTTCATTATTTATATAATGACATTTCCATTTGGTGATTATCATTTAAGTTTTCAAAATTCAAATTTGGTTCTCTATTAGAGTGAAAATTAATCAATGCTTAGACTTTTGAGGCGTTATAAATGGTCAAAGTAATATTTTTCTTACCAATAATCAAAGTTTGTAGTCTCATGTAGTCTCAATTTTCTATTTTGTAGTGTGTGATCAGACATTCTTCACAGAGTTAATGAAGGAAGCTTCAGACATAGCTTTATGCTTTAGTTTGAGAGTCAGACAGCTCCTTCATCTCCATATTGCTCGTGGAATGCAGAGATACTTACTGTGGCTTCGTCAATGTTTCAAGAATGATCAACAAGCCATGGTAGAAGAAGGGCGGATGCTGCTTGAGTATGTTGCGATGAACGCAATTGCAATTAGAAAAATCCTTAAGAAATATGATAAAGTATGCACCAGACTGGTCAATATTTATCATCCTTGCCAACTTGGTTGATACCGTTCTGTATTTTACAAGATTTCCCTTATTCTTAAACCTTCTACTGCAGGTACATAGCTCTGAAAATGGCAAGAACTTTAAAACCAAGTTGCGGGCTGAACGTATCGAGCTTTTGCAATCACCTTGGCTTATAGAATTGGGTGCTTTTTATATGAATCTTTATGAATCAAATGGTGGAGAGCTAAATGGGCTTTCTGGTCAACTTTCCTGTGATCTCAATGAGACACCAGCTGTAATGACATTGATGCTTCCTCACTCTATAAAGATGGAATATGATCTGACTTGTGCTATATGCTTGGTAAGGTCTAACTTTCAGTTGCACTATTCTATAGGGGAAAAGTTGGTTTTATACATAGGTATTCTTACGTTTGATCTCACAGGAGACTGTTTTCAATCCATATGCTTTGAGCTGTGGTCACCTTTTCTGCAAAGCTTGTGCTTGCTCGGCCGCTTCTGTGTTTATTTTTCAAGGCCCTAAATCTGCAGACCCGGATTCAAAGTGCCCAATATGCAGAGAGGTTTGTAGCTATTATTTGAAGAAATTGATGATAATCATTTGATTTCCAAAATCCCTTTTCTTTGTCAATTTTCTAAACCATTGAAAAGTAAACGTTCTGTTGATAGAGGTTCAACAGAATGATATTCATGAACGTGATCACCATGTCAGTAAAATCTATTTGTCGTTGACTAAGTGTCTCCATCTTAATCATCAAATGCTTCTGTAATGTCAAAATTGACTCTCTCTCCACAAGTATATCTTTTGTAAAGGGTGCAAGGTTGAACAACATGCCTTTTGACCTTAATGATAAAAATTATTGAAGTTCTCTCCAAATATATCTTCCAAGGACTTTGTCCTTCTATTTCCTACCATTCATTAACAGAATCCAGCCCTATGGATTCAGATGTGCATGAAAATTTTAATGATATAACTTTTCTTTCTGTGCATTTTGCATATGATCTTCACGTTTCCGCGCGGTAGGTAGCATCTATGTTCTAGTGATTTTGATGTTTGATCTTTCTTCAATTGCAGTTCTCATTTCCTAAGCTTCATTCTCTCATTGATTAAAATTTGAAAAGATTGAAGTTTCATATCATACACTGTTTGATCTGAAGTTCCTGTCCTTCTCTAATGCAGGCAGGAGTGTTCACTAAAGCAGTGCATATGTTAGAACTCGATCTGCTCCTGAAAAGAAGGTGAGTGAATTGAAAACCTCCATGCTTCTTAAAGTTATTATGAGAATGTTAACCTTTTCTGACTCCTAAAAATCTACCAGGTGCAAAGACTACTGGAAAGAGAGGTACACAGCAGAACGTGCAGAGGCATTGAAGCAAACTAAGGAGTTTTGGGATTTACAAGCCAAATATGCGGTGTATTGATTGATTGATTGGCTGCGGGGCTCTTAAATATCTAGCCAAGAAAGCTGTGAAAGATGCAAATGCAATAATGCATGGCTTGTTGGAAAGATCATTTTTTGAAGTCCGTACAGTTATATCTATTGTTTTTGTACCAACATTTTTCTATTACTTTATTCATTCACTTACATGCTAGGAATCCAAAATGTTATGTTAGTACATAACTTGTCTTTCATATTAAAATTTTATGGGTAGAGATCCTCAAATTTTATGTAAGCACAAATATAAAATCAATAATATTTTATTATTGTATACCCTTTTAAATTAACTCTTTCTTCTTCTTCTTCTTCTTTAATTTCATTGTTATATTTAGATTTTGCACGAAAAGTTCTTGCATGCTTGCATACTACGAATGTGAAAGGTTTCTTTTTGTTTTTTTTCACATCAACTTCTTCGGTATTGATCACATGTCTCAATATGTGTTAGAGATGCTAGTTATTGTTGTTGGGAAGATGTAATGGACTCGATGCCCCATCCAAAAGTGTTAAGATGAAGTTGATTTGAATTACTAAACCTTGTTTACATGCTAGGAGAGTACCATCTTTCACTGTGGAAGAGGATAAACTTGTATAAATTAACATTCTTCAAACCATTTGGGGAAAAATATGAAACATACATGAATTAATGCCATGTAAGTTGGAAAAGAAAAGTCCGGAGAAAACATTGGGGCACATAGTATCTTCCTTATTGAAAATAATACTCTATAACGCATAGCAAGAAATTTCATTCATTAGTAGATTCAATTCTTTAATAAAAAATCTTTAAAATGCATTTTCATGAATGGTTGACGTACCACGTCAACATGATGACGTGGTAAAACCATCAAACCCAAGCTCTCTTCTCATACTGATACATGCATGATGTATCAAATCCAACAATTACATTGGAAACTTCAAGTAAGGATGTCCTTATTTAAGAAAAATGAGAAAATCTTACTGAGCTTATAATTCAATAATTAAAATCATTTATATTATTTATATTGTCTATGTTGTAAAATATCTTTAAAATTTATTCTTGCAAAAAATCAGTTATATAAAAAACTACTTGGCAATTTTTGATTGTTATCACCATTATTTCAATTTGCTAATAATCATTTGGTAGCATGGATAATATCTAGCCTTTCTTTTGTCAGAAATGAACTTGAATTTAAAATTTATGAACGATAATTATTTAATAAAAAAAGAGAGAATAAAGTGTTATTTATTAGATTAAATGGTCCTTGGCTAAATAATTATCGATGTACCACTTCTATCATTAAAGTGCATTGTCGGGAGTTGTAGAGAATGTTTTGGCTCGACCTACCTCGTTCTTGTATTAAGTTATGAGCAATACTTAGGTCACCCTTGGGTACCTCAAGGTCACTCTACTCTCTAAAATCATAATTTAAACAATATTGGCATATGATCGAAACCATTTATTATTTAGATTACCTATTATAGATTATCTCTAACAAAAATAACTCAATTGGAAATTATTTAGTTATATAATTGTTATCAATTATATAGAAAAAATAAATAGTTTCCAATTAAAAAGTAATTTTTTGACCAAACCACAATTTCTGATTGAATTAATTTTTTGTAAAAATAATCTATAATAGTTGATCTTAAAAATAAATGGTTTCGATCAATTTTTAATATTGGCCAAATTGTAATTTTAGGAGGTGGGTAACTTTGAGCTACCGGAAGGGTGAACTAATTATTGTTCTTTTTTCAGTTGTATCATGTAACCAAAGCCCAGTTCTTGTGTGGCGTACCTGTAAACTGTAGTAATCACCAAACATCATCAACAGCTGAATTCCACAGCTCTGTAAAACTCTGTATCTGTTAGACCCACCATGGCCATGTCGTCATGGTTCTCTCGCTTACGTGGTTCCTCCAAGTGCTTCTTCAACTCCCTGGCTCTCCGAACCTCACTTTCCCACAAGCTTGTAAGAACACAGACAACAACAACAGCAAACTCAGAGAGCACAAAAACCCCATTCCTGTTCTGGTCCAGCACTCTGCTTCCAATCGCACTCGCAGCCTCAGCTGCCCTCCATCCCCAATCAAACACTTCACTCTGTGAAGCTCCCAATGTCAATTCTCGGTAACTTTCATTCATTTCAATCAACTTGGATTTGGTTTTCGTTTTGTTTACTATTTGTTTTATAGACTCTGTGTCTGATCATATACAGCACCGAGTTTGTGGTTAAAGGCGCGCACAAGGAAGTCCCACAAGCGCTTGTCGATGAATTGAAGGCTATTTGTCAAGTATTGTGTTTACCCAATTTGGCAATCTGTTCTGTTCTAGAATTCATTGTTTTCTTCGTTCATTTTGAAAATTCCTATTATGTTTTAGATGGGTTTCTAGTAATGATAATGGCATTTGGTTATACAGGATAACATGACAATGGATTATGAGGAGAGGTATAACCATGGAAAGCCACAAAACAGCTTTCACAAAGCAGTAAATATTCCAGACCTGGTTGTTTTCCCGAGGTGAGAATCATTCTTTACCTCTGCTTCAATGCCCCACCTGCTTATGTATTTTCCTGTGTGCTTCTTAAATCTTCCTTCTTTTGGGTCATAAATGTCAACTTTTGATTGAAGACTCTTCCAACATGTGATGAACTGATGATTATTTCATAGGAACTATGCCCTCTAGATAATATTGTCATTATGTATGTATGTCCAATTTTTTCCACAAAATGTGTTCTGATTCATAATTTTCAGGTCTGAGGAGGAAGTTTCTAAGATAGTCAAGTCATGTGACAAGCATAAGGTCTGCAATTCTCTCCTTCAATAAAGTTGTAACGGTGTGCTACACATTATGCTTTTGAACATTTAATTTCACCTCTCCATTGGATCGTGTTTTGCTTAAAATTTAAAATTCTGGGTTTGTAAGAAGCCCACATCTGATCTCATTGATTACGCTTGCTTGTAACTTCACTAGTTTTTGATAATTAAATTCACCTTTAAAGTGCTGCACTGGTTTTGCTTTAATCTTTAAAACAGGTTCCCATTGTACCATATGGTGGAGCTACATCAATTGAGGGTCACACCTTGTCCCCCAATGGAGGTGTTTGCATTGACATGTCAACAATGAATGTATGTATTATTGAAATACTCACTTTATTGACCTGTCATTTATGCTCTACTATCCTTTGTTTCTCAATAAGTAGTAATTTCCTTTTGTAACTTGAGGTTCAGTATGCAGCTAACAAGGTTGTAAAAAATATTAACTGTAAATCTTTCGATTTGTTGCTCCAGTACATTTTCTTTGTAATATTCCAAGTTTTCTTCAGCTTTGAACAATATAAAAATCTGGAATGGAAATTGTCTGCTTGATCTACATCCCCGTTTTCCTTCTCACAATGGAATTAGCAACAAAAGTTCTAGACTAGCTTAAATTATAATGTGTCCAGTTCGCATCCCTCTGTGGACATTTCTTGTGTCTTCTGCCATGCTTATATTTCTCTTCGCAAAATTTCAATTTTAGCGTGTTAAAGCATTACATGTTGAGGACATGGATGTCGTTGTTGAGCCTGGGATTGGATGGATGGAGCTTAATGAATACTTGGAGCCTTATGGTCTATTCTTTCCCTTGGATCCAGGTTAGTTTTATGTTCTCTTTTCTTTTTTATTATAGGTTATATGAAACACTGTTATATATATCCTTGGGATGGATTAATTGTTACTCTAGTTTATTTGATACACTGCTTGAAAAAAAATAAAAAAAAATCATATGCATTCTCCACAGTGGTACATTGCCTATGAAAAAATGGCATCGGAAGCTGTATGAATGCAATGCTTGTATTAAAGCATTCTTTGGTAATGCTACTTTGGCTTGTCTTAATGCATATTTGAATTTGGTGCTCTCTGGCTTCACAACCTATAGGATAGAGTTTTCACTTATTGTGGCTGAAATTGGATTTGACAAATTCAGAAGTCTGTTTGACATGGCAGTTAAAATGCTTAAAGAAAAGTGAAATCTTTATCTGCCTTTTTCGCTCCACCTCTTATTTTCTGTTCTTATAAAACTGGAAGTGATACTTGATGTATGGTGAGAGTAACTGATTTTTGTGTTCTGATGTATTTCATTCATCCATTAATTCTCTTTTCCTTTTTCCTTAGAAGTCAATTTGCAATTAACATTTCCATGTGTTTCATATTTATTAACAAGCAGGGCCTGGTGCAACAATTGGAGGAATGTGTGCTACACGTTGCTCTGGTTCCTTAGCTGTCAGGTAGTTGTTGTGCTCTTTTAACTTTCAATTTTCAATTTTCATTTAATGTCCTCAATTTCATTAGACTCATTATATGTGAGTTTTCCTTCTGATAGCTCTACTGGTGTAACTGAAACATTTTACTCAAAATTTACTTCTACACATTTTATGATATTGTGGTCTTGTTGAATTGAAAAAAGGGATATGGACTTTCACAGTGCTATTGTTCAAGCTTTTTTACAAGGCTTATATCCTTAGCCTCAAACCTTTTTAATAAAGAAACTCTTTAAATTATCACCTAATTAAGTGCATCTTTCATAAGGTATTGGTTTAAGCACATGAGGTTGTCACCTTAGCTCTACCCATGAGGGTTAAGCAAATTTTAACACCAGATATGTAAGACATTTCTTTGGCGTAAAAACTCAATATGTAAGAGATCTCATGACAATATTGATGTGAATGTGATCTGGAAAATCTTAAAGATGAGTGGCAGATTCTGGTATATGTGTCCTCCAAACATTAGTGTCTTGCAGTCACTTAATTTTGGTCCTCTATTAACTGCACAGATTATATCCTTCCCTCCTTCCTCCCTCTTTGTGTGCGTAATATCAAATATCAATGAGTTCTTGAAATCTTGAAGATAAATGGCAGATTTTTTCACACGTGTCCTCCAAACTTTAGTGTTCTGCCTTCCACTCAATGTTGATCCTCTTTTACACACACAGATTCTCTCCTCTCTCTCTCTCTCTCTCTCTCTCTATCTATCTATCTCTCTCTTGTCTCTGTTACTAAGCTTTTTTACATCATTCTATTCTCTTTTCATCTCAATGTCAAGCTGTTGATTTCTTGTTAACTTTGTTTGTCCTTTTTCTGAAATTGTGTTTGCGTGTCTTCAAGAAGATAACCTCTGTCTGTGTTCTTCCTAGCTCAGTGGGTTCATCACCAGCTGGCAACCAAACCCATTCCTTTTTTACTTGTTTTAGAGTTTGTCACCAAATCGTTGTCTACAATATCCCTTCAATTTTAAATTTAAATCTAATTAATAGATTGATTGCTAATCTTTTTCCACTATAATTTTTTTACTATCAACAATATCCATATAAATTTTAGTTTCATTGGTCTAGTTTTCTGTTGATTTTAATGATTTTGTTTTTTGCATGTATGTAGGTATGGAACCATGCGTGATAATGTCATCAATCTCAAGGTTTGTTAATTATTTTGTTTTTATCTTCAAGGTTTAATTCCTTTTTACATGCTATATTTCTTATGCTGTCTATCTTCCAGGTTGTTCTTGCAAATGGAGATGTTGTTAAGACAGCATCTCGTGCTCGAAAGAGTGCTGCAGGGTTCGTGTTTTTATGTGGTTTATCTTCTTGGTACTTCTTGCCAACTCAGGCATGTTGTGAACATTATAAAATTTGCATGTCATAGGTATGATTTGACCCGCCTGGTGATTGGAAGTGAAGGAACTCTTGGTGTAATAACAGAAGTCACTCTACGGCTTCAGAAAATTCCGCAATATTCCATGGTACCTAGATATGCCATTATTATACCTGAAAATCATTATTTATTTTATCTTAGTAACCTCGTTTTAGACCACTTGTATGATTTTCAATACAATTATGATTTTATCCCTTCCACAAGTAATTTTCATCTGTCAATTGATTAGCTCTAGCATTCACCCTCACTTACAGTTATGTTTATGGGCTATTTTATAATTGCATTCTTTATTAATCTCATTAAAAATTGCAGGTTGCTATGTGTAATTTTCCTTCAGTTAAGGATGCGGCAGATGTTGCTATTGCTACTATGCTGTCTGGAATACAGGTGGGGGGTTTGCTCACTAATAACATTCATGTTTTCAATTCCTTCACAGGTTTCTTCTTCATAATCATTAGGTGTCAAGGGTCGAGCTACTGGATGAGGTTCAAGTGAGGGCTATCAATATTGCTAATGGGAAGAAATTGCCTGAAACTCCAACTTTAATGTTTGAATTTATAGGCACAGGTGAAACAGGGTTTCTTCCTTTTTGTCTTGACTGTCATTTATTGTGTCCAAAATGGAGAACATTGCAATCAATAATCATTAACCAAAGGCTTTATTTTACAAAACATACACTTAAGATGCCTTTTTCTACCTGTTGTAATTTGTGATTTACTTTCTTTTACTGTTTTAGAGGCATATTCACGTGAGCAAACCCAAATAGTTCAGAAGATTGTTTCTGAACACAATGGCTCAGACTTTGTTTACGCAGAAGAGCCTGAAGCTAAAAAGGAAATGTGGAAGGTAGTAAATACTAACTTGGTGTACAATAAATAAATGAAGTTTGTTTCTCATATCATTTGTGTTTTTTATAGGTTAAATTATCTCCTGGTGTGTATGCTTCTCCTTTGCAGGGACTTGCAAATTCTTTTGCTTTGTTTATTTAATAGAAAGTCACACATTTGAAATTATTACTTCTATGAGTTTTATCACCTAATTGGTTTCTAAAATTGGGGCAAGTGCAAAGCATAGCAGCAAGTAACTTGTCAAATGGTTGTGCGTTTTTGGGTTGTTGATTATTTTCCTCCTTGCTACTGGATTAGTTGCACTGAATAAAATTCGTGGCTGCGTATTCACTTACATAGATTGAATTATGTTTCTAATTGCACCTATTCTTCAAATGTACAGTTGAAATTGCAACCCAGTTTCAATTTTATTTATTTATTTTATACTTCCACTATAGGTGGTTGGTTTCTTTGATACAGTCCCAAGCCAGACGCTTGATCCAACTAGTCCTTGTTGTCATTCTCTGTATTTAAATTTTTTGTTACATGCAGATAAGGAAGGAGGCCCTCTGGGCATGCTTTTCAATGGAACCTAATTATGAGGCAATGATTTCGGTCAGTTAATATCAATGGATCTTAATTATGATTATGGATTTTTTATGTGCATTTGTTTATTTGCACATATAGTTGAAAATGTCAGATGATTTAAAAATTTATTGAGAACTTAGTTGCTCACTGACACCAATCAGTTTTTTAAATCCTACATGTGCTTAAGTTGATATGATGTAAAATTTCTGCGTCTTTTTTTTTGGCGGTGTAGGCACAACGAGGTTCTTTTTTCCTCTTATTTTATTAATTTAATTCTTTCCTTTTGCACGTTTCTTATGCTGCCTTACCTCTAAACGCATTTTTGTCTTGTTACCTTAGAGAGAGCATAGTAGAGAAGAGAAAGAATGCATTAGGGTGATAAAAAGGAAGGTTTTCGAATTTAAAAAAAATTCTCTCCTTTTCTTTTTGCTGAAAGAAACATAAAGAAAGGGGAAAAGGATCCTGTTTTCATTTATTCATTTGGGTTGTGCACATAGGTTTATGTAGCCTCCATACATAAAATTTCAATGAAAATTACCTAGGAAATAGCCCTACAAATGAGCTAAATCAGCTCAATCAGTTGCCCTACAATCATCCATAAACATAATTGTCTCCTTTCAGAAAAAAGAAAAAAGAAAAGTCATCCATAAATATAAGCTAACAAAGCCTTTACATCCTATGTCAACCACACTTCCTCTTATCTTTCATCCTTTCAGGTTACCTGTAGGGTCCTTCCTAAAAGTAACTAAATTTTGTCATTTGAGTTTCTAAAAATTTTTGATCATTTTCTATGTTTCCTCTTCAGTTGTAGGAATGGAATTATTTTATATACAAAGAAATAGTTTATTGGTTCTTAAAGTTACACTTTTCGATATTTCCAGATATTATGATATGTGCAGGACGTGTGTGTTCCTCTTTCAGGCCTTGCAGAATTGATATCAAGGTCCAAACAAGAGCTGGATGCATCAGAACTGGTTTGGTAATGTCTGATCAAATGACTATAAGTCCATATTATTAAGGAGAGAAGTTATGATGAAAAATATTATGTTCCGAAATTAGCCTGGAAGATTAAATAGGCTGACCCTTGTAGTGGCTTTGATTGTTTTTCCTAACAACAGCACAGTTATTGCTCATGCTGGTGATGGGAACTTCCACACAGTGATTCTTTTTGACCCTAACAATGAAGAACATCAACGAGAAGCAGAGAGACTGAACCATTTTATGGTCCATACTGCCTTGTCAATGGAAGGTATGAACAAGTAGGGCACACTTTAATATCTCTTTTCTCCGAGTCAGTGAATGATTGAGGTGATATGATATGGAATATGGCTGTTATTATTTAATATATATTATTATTGCTATTAATTTTTGAATTCTCTATATTCATAATGTCATTAAGCTTATTAATCTAGTATCTCTACATGTAGTAATCAAAAGTTGAGGTTATCTCAAGTCAGTTAATTTCGCTATTCAAATATTATTCTACCTGTGTTTGACAAGTTTTGGTGCTAAAAGTTGGTCCGTGACAACTGAGCAGGAACATGTACGGGTGAACATGGTGTTGGTACAGGGAAAATGAAGGTATTAAATTTATATCAGTTGACTTGCTAGCCATTTAATGTAATGTAGGGATGTTCATATACTTTGGCTGTTTGGCATCTTCAACCAAAGCCATTGGGGTAGATTTCTAAATGAATATTATGCTTTAGAAATTGGAACTGCCCTATGGCTAGCTGGCCAATGCTTAGGGAGCATATGTTGAAAGGGATAGTTAACTCAGAAGGGTAATATTATGGCAATTATTAATAAACTAGATGGATTTTGTATTATTATCAGTACATGACTTGGTATTTATTTATGCCATTAAGCTTAGCTTTGAGATTGAGTAGCTTCTTTATTCTAAATAGATTCTCTTTTTGCTCCCAGTATCTTGAAGAAGAATTAGGAGTGGAGGCTTTGAAGACAATGAAAAGAATAAAAGCAGCATTAGATCCCAACAATATTATGAATCCAGGAAAGATTATACCTTCTCATATTTGTTTTTAGGAGCTTACTCTCTTTATGCTCGTTCATGCATGTCTGCACCCCTATGCCTACCATCACCCTCCCGGTGGCTGTTGGAAATGAGAAACGAAGCTGAAAATGGTTTCGTAGTATTGTCCGAAAAACTTGTAATTTTACATGCTCCACCATGCTTCCCCTTCTTTATTTTAAGAGGGGATGTTGGCAATTAAAGTGAAAGTGATTTTTTCATAATTCTGAAGTCAGAATCTTATTAAATCTTCACCTTAGTTGAATATTATATATTTCTGTTAGTTTTGCTTCTTTCCTTTGGGAGTTTTGTCATGGGTTAGAGTGCCAAAACCTCCTAATTAGTGTCTTATTGCTGGAATCTAGTTCTGAGAGAATGGAAAATCATGTTAGTTTTGAGGTCAATGTCAGCCCTCAATTTAAGGCCTTTCTAACTTCTATTCTCTGCTTCCATTCATTCCTTTTACTTACCCTGTTAAGAAGAAAAATTCATGCATACAACATATGTATACAATATACAATCTTTCTCTCATACTCACTTACTAAAGTGCCGGTCATATGATCAATTATTGTTGCAAGACAAGTTGTACGCATCCGTAGTATGCAAAAGTAAAGTTTCTCAGTTAAGAATCAAACTTAAGAGTCAAACCCAAGTCTTTCTTAATAGATTAGGAGTGGATGGTGACTTAAGTAAAAATAATAACCTAATTCATATAATTTTCTGAAAGAGAGTCCAATTGCCTCTCTTAGCCAATGGGGTGAATGTTGCATGGCCTTGAGGCTTTATCGGATAGATATGAGGCTAGGCCTTGAATTTCTGAGACCCAATGCATTTGCCGGAGGACCAGTATCCAAGTCAATGATGGAAACTGACAAAACAAGAGTGGGACAAAATATGACATCGATAAGATTCACATGGATTTGAGTAAAGTGCTTTGTTTTTTCTTTAAAAGTTTTAAGATATCCTCATGATTATTTAATGGATGGCCAGGAACCAAATTGATCCTTAAATTGGAACCAATAATTGTACCATGTTGTACCTAAGACTAGCCCACAAGGGAAAACCTAGGGTATGATAGTTGTATCACATTTATTTGAAATCTCTGCTATACAGCCACCTATTGATAGTTAGATGTTAATGAATTCACACTTCAACTACTAAGATATAAATTTTCCACAATTAGATGTAGTTAAATGTCATACAACTACATTAATATACTTTGTTCACACTAATGTTGTTCCTAAGACATTCTTGTAGGTAGTAGCAAGAATTATTATGTTCAAGTCCTTGGAGTTGGCTCAAACGATGAGTGTGGGTAGAGTGATGGGTTATGAGTAAGACAGGTCTAGAGTTAAAATAATAAGTTATAAAGTGAGTTCAAAGTTGAATAAATGAAATACTAACATATCATTTGGCCACACAACCAAAAATAATTCTCATCTCATTTCTTTTATGACAGAGTTGTAAGGTGCAAAAAACATTGAACATCATTTTCTCCTTTCATTTCTCTTTGAATCATCATAGATTCTGTTGAAATGTGGTCGACCTGTAGTTTTCCAAGCAAAACAATGAAAAGAAAAAGTTGTGGTCGAGCTGTGGATTGGGCAATAAGACAAGTATTGTGACAGCACAATACATGAAGCACAAAAAAATGCAGGACTACTACCAAATTGGCCGACCTTACAACCATCACTTACCACAACTTTAACGCAACTAGGAATGTGCAAGGCATGCTGCATTCAGCTATACTGGCTTTGGATTTTAGGCTTATTATAGAATCATGCACATTCATACCCATGTGCATTAGCTCTTACTTAAAGCTGTTGATTTTGACACCGGTGAAGATGAAATAGGATCCTCTACATTCACCACCCACAAACCCCACCACCACCACC